>JAVHLV010000295.1:0-84645 GCA_036785495.1 Colletotrichum neosansevieriae
GTATTATTAATACTGTAATATACTGTGTTATATTATATAGTATATTATTAAGTATTATTATTTATTATATATTTTATAGGTCTTATTTATAAAGGGTTTTTGAGATATTTAAATAATATCTTACAGTTATAATTATACTTTTATTATAGTTATTATACTTAGTAGGTTATTATTTAGAGAGAAGTTTTTTTTAGCTTTAAAATATTAAAAAAGATTAAAATATATAATAGTTAGTTTATATACTAGCTTACTTTTTACTATATTTTCCCTCTTTTTATTCTAAATATATAAAAATAAAAATACCTATAATTTTATTAGTAATATATTTAAAAGATTCTCTATTTAATAAGCTTATTTCTATATTTTTAGGATACTTATATAATTTATAGTAGATTTTAGAAACTTAATACTTTATACTATTAGCCTCTATTAAATAAAGAAAGATATTTACTTCTTCCTACTTAGTTAATAAAAATTATTACTAAATATAAATTCTACTTTTCCCTAACTATACTAACTTTCCTCCTATATTCTATAACTACTATAATTATAAATAGATAATTTATCCTTTTAATTATTATAGTAATTATCTATACTAATCTCTATTTAAGCTATAACTTTTATATATATAAAAATATAGTATAGAGCTACTATTACTAGTAAAAAGCTTATTATAGGTAAAAAAACTTCTACTAAGAAAACTACTACTAAGAAAACTATTACTAAGATTACTAAGAAGTTAGCTAGAAAGTTTCTCTCTAGCTAGTTTCTTATTTTAAACTAAGCCTAGAAAAAGAAATACTATTAATATTCTAGTAATAAGCTAAGATTACTATAAAAAATAGCTATAAACTAACTTACTTTAGCTAAAGCTTTTTATAAGATTAGAACTTACTAGAAATTAACTAATCTTATTATCTCTAAGTTTCTCTTTTAGCAGATTTACTAGGAAATCTATAATAATATTAGCTATAATAGTAATATTTACTAGATAAAGTTAGCTATTAGAGCTTTCTAAGAGTTTTTAGAGAGTTTTCTTTTTAGTATTTTTAAAAGTAATTATCCCCTTCTCTAATTTATTTATTTATTAAACTAATTAGTTTAGTAATTAATCTTACTACTATTTATACTAAATATATTACTATTATATCTAAAAACCTTAACTTAGTTAAGGCTATTCTAAGAGCTAGTAAGCTCTATAATAATAGATAGTTTAAAATATAAGAGTAAAAAGAGGTATTAAAATATAATAAGATAGTAATAGAATTTTAGCTATTTATAATATACTTATAAATTAGCCTAATTATTATAAAAGATATTTATAACCTCTAATAAAAATATAAATTATTTATAGGTATAATTACCTATAAGCTACCTAAACCTATAGATATAGTATTTATACTATATTTATAGGCTTAATTACCTAAACCCACTTAACCTATAGATATTTATAGGTATTACCTGCTACCTATAGATACTACCTATAACTACCTACCTATTTTGCAGGTACCTATGGGTACCCGTGGGCCGGGTAATTGCTAACCCTAATACTGGTTGAAGTTTTGCCCTGCCTGGTTTATGCTTGCGCCTTGAAACACTTGATTATTCGAAGCAGTTGCCGATATTGAGATGCCTTGTGGACATTCGAAGGCCAATCCTTGAAATATGTGATTATGAGAACATCATTAATGGTTACATGAGACGGGCAAAACTACAAACAACACCTCGAGAACTTGAAAGATTCTTTGGCGCAAAGTTTTAATGTGTTAGCAGTTGGATTTGCATCGAATTTAACTTCGTGAGTAATATAACATCTTCCAGGTTCCGGCACCAAAAAATCAATACAAATGAACCAGACTAAAATTGGGGAGGTCTGCCATTTGTACGCTTTCTGGAGAAATATTCGTGCTGAAAGGGCCGAAGCAATCGGCCGCGAAGACACCTCTAGCTACAGAAATGCGCCAGTAGTAAGCCCGTACATAACAGCTCTGAACTGTTTTCTCTCCTTATCTCCTTGGTATTCTAGCTTAGGGAGAACCATATCCCTAAACTCAATATCCCATTTGCCTGGACCTTGTCTTGCTAAAGCCGCCTGCTCAAACCCGACTGGATAGACACCACTCATTCCCCAATCAATAAGATAGACGTCTTGGTCTTCGTCATTGATGATCAAGTTTCGTGGAGCGATGTCCTGGTGCGTGAGAGCCATATCTTTGAAGTCGAACCTTTGCGTTTCGTCAGACGTCTGCTTGAAACGGATGCAAACATCGAGTTTGTGGTTGTACCAATCCTCCATATCTTTCAAGGTCGGGAATGGACCTGTGCCGTATGCAGTGAAATGAGGCCCGGCCCAAGGTTCGTCTCCTTTGTAGCCTACCGGGCCAGGAGGTAGGTCATTGAGTTTGAGAGATTGCATTCGATTGATGAGAACGGCGACTTTACTCGCCGCAGACTCCCGCGACTCGGTTGTCAAATTGGGCCATGCTTGGTCGAGCACAGAACCGGAGATGTAATCCATGACTATGAACCATGTTTCTTGTTCCGGCCAGTCGGGGTCCATTCCAGTAATGGAGAAAACTCGATGAACTGTTGGGACTCGCAATCCGTTTGCCGCGGCGAATCGCTGTGTTTCAGCTTCGCCAAGCGATACTGAGCCGGCGCCTTTTAGCACCAGCTCGCTGGAGATTCGAACAATCCTGCTGGTACCGAATTGGAAAAGAACAGGGGCGGTAACGAAAAGTTGGCCGAGTTCCTCATCGGAAACAGTCTCTAGTTCTACACCGTCCAACGGGAATGTCTCGTTGCTGCTCGGAGGACGTAAGTGGTTGAGATCGCCGTGAAGCGCGTCTTTTTCGACATCCTCGATCATTTCTCACTTAATGCTATCGGTTTCGTTTGGTGATGAGTTGCGAGGGTAGAAGACAGGGCCAGGATGTGCTGAGAATCTGTGATCCAGTCGGCAAGTAGGTCGTTTTCACTACAACAAGTGGCGCTTTGGACGATGTTCATTCTGGACGCTCCTGCTCTTATGACTTGCCATGATTTGGGCTTCTTTTTTTTGTTTCCGCCCAGACGAAAACGGGTAGGTAACGAAAGAATTGTACTGGGGGAGCTGGGGTAGGTCACCTTGGTGATTGGCTCACTTGGAGCTGTTGTGTGCAGATTGGCGCGCGGCAAATGCAGCTTTTGTTGGTTTGGTCGCGACTTACAAGTTACACCCCACTGATAACATCAGCAATGGCGTATGGCTGCTCTGGCGACTTACGTATAAAGTGAAGTTCTTTCTCTACGTACAGCACATCTAGTCATCCAGAGTCAGTTGTCTTTGGTTATTCATCGTTTCAAATACCCTTGAAGGCCGGAAATTTCAATCCAAACTCATTTCTGGTCTCAGCTACCTGCTTCAGTCTTACAATCGCAGAGATGACGGCGGAAAATGCCCACGACGACGGCGCTGCCGCCAAAATTGAAGTCGTCCCCAGTCCTCAATTTGCTTGGGCTTTCAAAGCTGCATCATTCGAGCCAGTACACTGTATTCCGAGAAAAGACAAAGATGTCATCCTCGGTCTCACGGTACTTGAGGCTAACGCAGTAGCCCACGAGCCCCTTGCAGATGGTGGCAACCACTGGACCTTCTACCTCACCGCCTGCTCCAACTCCCTCCACCCCGACGACAGGACATTTCTGCAACTCGATTCTACACCCAGCGGCGTACCGGCAGCCGGAGACTACAAAGGCTCCAAGGCTAATATCGTCATCAGCCTACTTGAGGATCAGCGATTCAGCCGAGCTCAGTGCATCTCTAAGCTCACCACCCGAGACTCGCTCACGGTCGGGGAAATGCTCAAGGCCATCACCGATCACGGACGAGAAAAGTACAACTTTGACCACAATGGGCGCGGCTGCAAGAAATGGACTTCTGATCAGATCGCGCTCTTTCTCGAGTTGGGGATATTTACTGATGCAGAGGAGACTAGAAAGGCGAAGGATGACATGATGTTTCAGTGGGAGAATTTTGAGAAGGTTTGCAGTCATGTAGAGTGGGTTCCTGGGGCATATTACCAATGAGCTGCATGTTCAAGTTGGCCACGGCCACACTCCGATTTCGAATGGGGCGTGAAATCCCTCCAGTCTGTTTGAGTGCAAGTATCTGAAACAGTGTCGAATCAACAAGACAAATCAATTGTGATATTGACTGGCATAGAGCATAGCCCTTGTTGTCGGCAAGCCTTCCGCAACTCGTTCCATATTCGGTGACCTGAAGACAAAGATATGTATTGTTGCCTCGCCTTCCAACGTGAAGAGCAGAGTTCCACGAAGAGGTCCGAAAAATCCAATAATACATGGTCTGTCAAGAGACTCAGACACAGGATATTGGCATTACGTCATCTTTATCTTTAATGGCACCATCCTCAGTGATAACTCGATGGAACACCTGCAACCTAACATCCGATCACTCGACGGTCAGTGTAGGGAGGAGAGTGTGACGCGGATTCGAAAACTCGCCGATGAGCACAAAATGCCTGCCTCCATCAGTCCGGCGTCAACTCAAAAAGAAAATTAATAACACTATTCGTAAGTAGTCACTTGAATTGACATAATGGGATCTAATGATAGTCAATTGTTGTGTGTCCTAATATCCAGTCGTGTCCGAATGTTATTGGGCAACTATAATTCTATTTGAAATTCCACTATGATATCTCCAACTCGAAAACATATGCGCACGCTAATTTGAATCTATAACGTTGCAGTGCTATGCCTTTCGGAAAACGACATTGTCGTTCTAATCGAGCAGGCCGTTGAAGTCGGTGTCAAACCGTACGGGAAACCTCTTCCTTCCCTTGGCATCCTTGTTGACAAAACAAGCCATGCTGTTCCTCTGGCACGGGAATAGGCCTAGACCATTCTCGTCAATCATGACGCTGGCAGTTTCCAGCTCCATAACATCGGTCCAGACTTCTCCAGCATGTTCCCGCCCAACTTGCATGCAAATCCGAGACTCGGCTTCGGCAGCTTGGGTCCAGCTCATAACAACGGCAAGACCGTCGGGTCTCTCCTCGGTCCCTTGTCTGACCCACCCAATGCAGTCGGGCTTGTCAGAATAATCCTTTTGCTTTCCGTAAGCATAGAGCTTTCTGGCCAAAAGGATGTTGGGCAGATCTTGCACAGATTGCTCAGGATGGGGAAGACCAGTGCCGTATAAATCTCCGAAAAAGACGCAAGGGTGGCCGTCTCGCCTGAGCAGAATGAGTGAATAGGCGAGAGGCATAAATGTAGCTGCGATTGGCGTGTCCATGGCCTGGCCACGCTGGGTATCATGGTTACGAATGAAAGTCTGTGAATAAGGTACGCATGTCAGTCCGCCGATACCACGAAAAAGCTTTTTAGATAAACATACCACCGCGTTGTTCGGTCTTTGCTCGACCAAGGTATCCCTGAAAACCTCTCTCAAGTCGGTATCTTGATGCCATGATAACCTCTCGATGTGGTACATCAATGGCACGTCGTAGAGGCTGAAAAACGGGTGCATCTTGTCCAGCCAATTTGTCAACACCCGGACGTCGCCGTGCCAAAACTCGCCGACGAACATGAGGTCTTGCCGGCTTGCCTTCTTCAGGTACTTGGACCAGTCGTTGACGAAGTTCCACGAGATGTGCTGTACGGCATCCACGCGGAAACCCTTCAGTCCGAGCTCCTCCACGATCCATCGGCCCCACTGCGTCGACTCCTTCACGACCTCCGGGTTGGTGTAGTCCAAGTTCTCAAGCATGAGATAGTCGGCATTGCCTTGGCTGGTTCCGACATCCTGGTGCCAGTTCTTGCCGTCCTCGACGTATCTGTAAATCGCCCTTTTGCTGTTCTGCTGGTTCCAATCCGTACCGTTGAAATGCTTCTTGTTGTAAGTGAATGTGCTGTACTTTCCCCCTCTTGCCTTGTAGTCGAACTTGGTCCACGCCTCGATCTCATAAACGCCTGTGATGTCTATCCGTCTATCTGTGAAGGGGGAGGGGTTTAGCATGGCATCCCCGTTCGCGCGAGTCGTGCTTCTTACCTTTGGGGTCAACTTCCACAACCTTGACCATCTCAGTGGCGTCCGCGTAGGCGCGGTGGTTGTGAATGGCGTCCCAGACCAAACCAATGCCATTCTTGTTGGCGTCGGCAGCCAGTGCCATCAGGTCATGCTTGGTGCCCCACTTGGTTGGTACGGAGCCCTTCTGGTCGAACTCTCCCAGATCCCACGCATCGTAGATATCGTAGCCGTTGCTCTCGGGGTCTTTGGCCTTGCTTCCGGGAGGCAGCCATAGACTGTCAACTCCGATCGATCTCAAAGCCGGAAGTGCTAGCCTCAAGCGCTTCCAATGCGAGTGGTCGGCGGGGAGGTTCCATTCAAAAGCTTGCAGCTGAACAGGGTTTTGGGCACGATCACAGCGACGACGAAGTTGAGACTTGGTCCTGACTACGGCCGGACGAACTGGAAGATCAACTTGTTTCGTCATCGTGCAGCGAGGAAAAGTGAGGGTATTCAAAGATGAGGTGGTTCGCATGTCATCGCCGCCATGAATGTTTTGGTGGACGGACTCGGTCCCCTATATATCTATCCAAGCGGCATTTGCTTTTCGAGGCATGGGCCAAACAAACAGGCAATTTCATGGATCGTGTTTACGAGTACGGGGGGGGCCGCCGCCACGGTGGCTTATGCTTAGGTTCGCAGCGAGTCCTCTCACAGAATTGGTATGCACAACACAGGCCAGCATCCCGTCTCGACTCCTACAAAATGGCATTGGGACGCCATCATACATCAGCCGTTCCAGAAGTCTAATGCGTGTGCGTCTGTCGCAAGTCGTCAAAAAGGTCTCTCTCTGCGTTCTCTTCGCGTTCTCTTCGCGTTCGCATTCACCATCTCGCTCCCGCGACTCGATACGAGCGGGTCTCCCCCAGGTCCCCTTTTTTCCTTTCGACAAGGCCCACCCGGAACCCCGTCAAACTGACACCCGGAGCGAGTCGCACTCACCAGTTGCCTTGTCGATGGCCAGGATCTAGCTGCTGGGCTGTGTTTAGGGGGAAAACAGCTGGGGGTTCACTCTGAGGCCGGAGAGTCGGCGACTCTAGAACACTGCAACACGGAACGGGTTCAAAGATGAAATTACCGATAGCGAAACTGAACCAGAAAAAGAGTCTGCCTTTCAAAAAGAAAAAAGAAAAAACCCCTCGGCAACGCAAGCGAGTAGAGCCCAACATAGCCTCAGATCAAGGGCAAGCAAGCGCGCAACTGCTTCATCAAGCGTCAAGTAAATGACGTGGCGACACAAATGTTCAAGCAATTTCAAATAATGCCACATGATTGAGCGGGCCGCGCTGATCTCTGGTGTGGCTGACCGGCAACCTGCCAGGTGTTTGATATTCGACGACAACACTCCGTCGTCCCCACGTGGCGTTCGTGCGGCGTTTCTAGGATGGCCCTGTATGTTATTCCGCGAAAGCATCGCAACAGCTACTCCTCTCCGGCAGCGGCATCATGGTGGTGTGGTCTTTCCCTTGGATTCAACTTTGGTTGACTAGAACGGGGCTTCGAATCTTTAGATGCACCGACGAACCAGACTTCAATGATGCATTGCGAATGTGTGCGGGTATGGTGTGACAAGAAACTGACGACACCCTGCAGGCGTTTGACATGATATGGGATCAAAACAAGCTCAAATCTAAACGTCAAAGAACTCTCTCTTTTAGGCCCCCTCCCCAAAAAAAGACTAACATTGCCCCCATGTACTTCAGTAGCTGAATATGGGTGGCGAAAGGCACTAGAAGAAAAGACTAACATTGTCTGTATCTTAAGATTGTCCCCTTTTAGGGAGGGGGATATGCATTGGGATGCATGAACTCAATCAAGCGTACGAGTCTCCTCATCATCAAATTCTTGCAGGATCCGAGAGCCCGAACGGGTTTCGAGCGCGGCAACTTCCAGATTCCAGCCCTTCTTCGAAAGCCGTCTCGCGTAATCTTCGTATTCTGCGTCGGCGACGCGTAACGTGGCTTCAATGTGCCCGAGCATGATGTGCTGCTTCAGCCGTGCTTCCGATAGTTCGGAATCCTTCAGACTGTTCAGCTGCCTGACCAGTAATAGGCCGTGGAACCAAGCTTTCAGCTGCGACCTCGCAGAGACTCCGTTCTTGAGCACGACCACCACCTTGATTTTGGATGCCAGGTCAGCCGATGGCTCCCCGGATATCTGGCACCACAGGATGTATTGCTGCTTCTCAAAAAGTTCCATGATCGTACAAAGGTCGACTGTCGGCAGTTGGAAAGACCGCCTCGTCTGCTGGCCATTGGATAGGGTGTGTAGTAAAGATTCGAGGGGCATGCCGAACTTGCAGTGTCCCAGGATCGCTCCGGCGTTCCAGCGGAAGACTTCCCCGCCGCGCCTCTCAAATATGAGCTCTTTTTCCGAGATGTCCCTCGGCGTGAGAGCTTGGTCTTTGGCGAGGAGGGCGGAAAATGCGATGTTGGCTCTTTGTCGGTTCAGAGAGCGGGACTTGACAGCCCTGACGCCCTTCCAGTTGAGAAAAAGGTAAATGCCAATCAAGATGAAGAGTGTTGTCCAAGTTGCTGTCGGGGTTGTCAATAAAGACACCACAACTGTTCCGGTCTGAGTCGCCTATCAATCAGCCTAGCCCTGATCCAGAATTTCTTGCATGGACTTACGATCATGCCCATGAGAGAGATCGCAGTCTCTTGGCTGGCGTCTTTCTACGATTTGTCAGTTTTGCCTCGAAAGTCCAAACGGTTTTCGTATATCCATCAGACTCACAGCGTTCAGTTCGCCCAGGTTGTTCCACTTGGCAAAATGCCCGCTCAAACTGCTTTTGGATGCGTTCCCGGCGACGCCGCTTGCCGAGAACAAGACGCTCGAGAAACAGAGTATTACAAATCTGATGTTTCTTGGGAACAGAGGTGATAGGCAGTCGATGATGAATGCGATGCTGCAAAGCACGTCGGACGCCATGCGGTATGCCTTACACTCGGCCTCTATCGACGTTCCCATGAGATGAGCGAATGCGATGGTGCCAAACCTGCCCATCGACTCTCGAATGACTTGTACCATCATGGCCCCGGTTGGTGAGGCCATCGAATCGCCTACTCCCAGGCCTGATGATCGGATTAGCGCCGCTCATCACGTACTTGGTCGCGGATCATATTCGGACTGGTCTTCATCCAATGATGCGGTGGCAGGTATAGCCGTGAATGACGTTTTCAGAGCTTACCTTCCCAAACAGCACGCGAAGATATCATGCCGGCTATTGTGCCGGCGAAGGCCTGGAAAGAATCCTAAAGTATAATCAGAATCTACCACCTCAGGGGGCGAAATAATAGTGCGAAAACTCACATAGATCTGGTAGGCGGCATAATCATCCGTCACGCTATTGGGATAGCCATCTGGGAGGAAGATATCAAGCGCTTTCTGCCAAAGCTTCTTCCTTATCGTAGGAAGCTGTGTGGAAGGAAGGAAAAAAGTGTCAATCACATGCGTCAACCTTAAAATTGGGTAAGGATCAGGGGGTGTGTGTTGTCATGGAAGAGAAGCTTACCAGGATATCGACTCTTGAAGGCCCGGCACCCGGGGCCGACTCGATGAACTTGGCTTTCAGGTTTCCGGCCTTGTCATACTCTGCTATTGCCAGATTGGCCGGTTTCCGCGCCGTCTTTGGCGGATCTAGCACGACCTGGTCCTGGGCCAAGACCGAACGCATGTTCTAGCGTGATGCTGTAGCGTCACAATGCAGATAATTCAGATACGAGAAAACGACCTAAGAGAAGATTGCAGCGAAGAGATGGAGTCTGAAGGCATGTGAAAGGATGAGATTGGGGGAATTGGATTAGGAGAAAAGAGGTCGAGCGCGTCTTGTCATGTAGTGGCGCAGGGAAATTTCATTCAGGACATGTTCCCGCGAAAAGAAGACGGATACCAAAAATTGCCCCAAAAAAAAGCAAAGCAAGGTCCTACGACCGAGCTGGGCTGCCTGTACGCGTATGGGGGGGCATCACTTTTGACAGGTATGAAGACCGACGACTCTCGAAACTTCCCGGGCTGTGCATTCCGCTCCGCAACGCTCCGCGCGCCCGCTCGCCTCACTCTGGGATTAAACATGTTCTATGATCTGTCATTGTCCTCATTTGACATATGTCATGGAGAGAGCGGAGGATGTGGATTGGATGCTGGGTGGTGCGATGCGATGTGGTTGGTGGTGATGGTGGTGATGGTGCATGGACCGCGCTGGAAGGCAAACTGCATCAGATTAATCAAAGACCACACCCTCCACAAACTCGTTTCATAGTTGGGATCTTTGCCCGTCAGCATTCCGTGGGCACAGGTGTTGTGGGAGACACATACATGATACGTCAGCACTGTCGATGCACGCTCGGGCCTGATGCGAACGATACGGCGTTCGTGGAACCACTCTGCACCAAGATGGATCGACTTCTGTTCTTCCTCTGTTCCTTTTGAACCATCGGCACGAAGGGCTTCCGAAAAAAAATAAGAAAGGCGTAGTTCAGCCGACACAGGTATCGCTTCGTAGGGTTTAAGCGTAGTGCACTCAAGGTAAGGTATATGGGACGAGGATCATGTCTGTGGCATTTGTAAGACATTGACGCAAACCAGGGTAATAATGGTTTTGTTCCTTTTGGTCAAGACCTTCGTAGATTGTCGTTACTGGCCATTCTCTTACTGAAACTTCCGTGGCGATGAAAGCCAAGGTAAGGTAGCAGCGCTATTACGTTGATCGTTGATCCTCTTACGCGTCGATCAACCAGTAAAGACTAAAGAGTCCCACTTACGAGGTATATAACGGATTCTTCTAGTGCCTTTTGCCACCCACTTGGGTAATTGCACTTTCTCACACAAATTAGAGCACATGATATGGGTATATAACGGATTGCTGTGTGGTTCTTCAATGGCTATTCAGCGGTAACCATAATTAGCCGCGCACAACGGTTCGCAGGCGCCCCCGCGCCACGCCAGAAAGTCAAAGGCGATTGAGACATCTAGTTGGCTCGCACGGCACCATCATTTTCGGTCAGGGAGACGTAATCAACCCCACACCGATTGCCTCAAAGGCGTATCAACGGCTTCCAAACCATGAGGTGAACAGGTGTTTTTCGTATCTTGACATGTTCACCTCGTATAATGTAGAAGGGTGGGGTTTGGCCTCTCCTGATTCAGCGCGAAGGTTCCATCGCCGAGTTCAGAGTTTCACAGAACAACCCTGCTTCAAGTAACAAGTTCCCGGTGGCCAATCTCGTTGCCAGAACGGTTTCCGTCGCGAATAACGTGCTTGAAATTGCCGGCCCCTGGCATAGGTCCAGTCAGTGCTCCTGTTGTTGAGGTCAACCCATCGTGGAAAGTCCGTCTTTTCGAACTCCGCTACGGCAGTTTCCACATTCTCAACCCCGACGGGACGACTCGAAACATCGACACACCCGAATAGCTTCGGAAATCTCGCAAAATTACGAACATTTACGTCCAGGTCACGTTTTCAACTTGAGGTCAACGGAGCCCAAATTTCGTCGTATCGCAGCCTTGAGTGACCATCTTTGGTCGTTTCATCACGATGGGGCGCTTCTGGACCGTGAATACGTGCTTCTACCACTGCTTTAATCTCAACTATTGATGCTGGCTTCTTAAAGAGTTCTCTAGCTCGCGACTCGATCCGCCGAAGACATTCTCGTCCCTATAGGCAACAACTGGCACGCCGAGCCAATCCTCCAATGTCGACTTTACCCAGCGGCAGGAGCGTTTCCTCTGGGATTTCTTCTTGTTGCAGTAGAGTCCGCTGCGCTGCCGCGAGAAGACGCCCATGCCACACAGGCCAGAGCCAATTTATCCAACCCTGAAAGCGGCGGCAGCGCGCTCCGATCGAGATATGGGCTTGGGTAAATGGAGAGACCTTGAGCCTATAGCTTGGAAGAACAAAGCCCAAAGCGTATTTCAGGCGTGTGTCAATTGCGACTCTCCAATTGCCATGATATCCATGTGGTTGTTACGGGCCGGGTTGTGAGCAGAGACTGCGTGCTGTTCCCAAGATCGACGAGAAGCTCAGCAGCCGTGTGATCACAGAATCTCTAACGATGAAATAGATCAACCGCCTACTTTGTCTCGTTAGTTATTCCTCTTGTTCGCCGTTCTCATGTTGACGTACCGATCCGACTGTCACGTTTTCACACACTCCCTTCATTTACTGCAATCCACGAGAACGTTCACTGACGCCAACCTTCCGTTGCCACCACAGCATGGGGCACAGAGGCTGTACAAAGCAATTTTCCGGCGCATCAGCTTGCTCTTGTATCCTCTAGCGGTTCACACATTGTCCCCATTCTTTGGAGGTTCTGCAACTTTTCGGGACATAGACCCTGCTCGTCACACTCCGAAAAACAAGCAGCTTGCTTGGCCCAACCTCTTACCTCCAGAAGCCCGAGGCAGCGCGTTTCCTTGGCGTTGAGCAGTAAAACGACCCATACCTGCCCCAAGCCGTCTCGCCGTACCTCTGCGTCTGTCTTGTCGCACCGGGGTATGCCGCCCAATAATGCCATGTTCATTGGGAGTATCACAGAGAAGCGTTAGAAGGAGAAAGTTTTATCATGAATCTATTTTGATTGTGACAGTCCGAACTACATAAACGGGATGTAAACGAACTCGTACTAGATAATTGTATAGGACAGAAAGGGGTTTATAGAAGGCGGCCGGTCGGCTGTGTGGAGGTTTGGTGATGTGCAAAGTAGACACCAGAAGAAAATAAAAACAAGATTCACGAAGTCCTGCCCAGAACAAGTCCGACCTTTAGACAACCACACAGCATCCTGATTAACGCTAATCTAAGAGTCCCAGATAGGTCCAAAGGCAGGAATGCCTCTCGATTCCAACTGGTACACAAACTTGTTGGTGGTTGGGCCGTTGGAGATGATGGCAACACACTCCGCCCCGCTCTCCTTGTACACGTTGTAAGCAAGCTGGACAAGGTTGGGTCTGCCCAGATGATCCGTATCCCAAATTACTGCGTTGGGGTCCGCCTTGAGAATCGTGTCCATGATGCCCTGGCCATAGGTCTTGATCGGGTTCTTGGTCGACCAGACGACTCTGGCGGGCACGCGACGCTCCATTAGGACGGGCAGGCAAGGACCGATGCCGGAGCCAGTAGCGACGAGAACCATCTTCTTAAAGAGCGGCGCGACGGCGAGGACGCCAGAGGCGGGTGTGCCACGGGTCCAGATCGACGTCGGCGGGTTCTCGATGATGCGCTTGGTCCAGTCACCGGCCTTGGAGACGACGATGGAGAACCCCGGTCCGCTGGGCTCGGGGATGGCTGCGAAGGCGTGCCATTCGACCATCGGGCAGTCGGTGATGCGCACGCCACGGGAGGTGCAGGGGCCCGGAGTGCAGAAGTCGAAGTGGAGACGGACGGCGTGCTTGGAGAGGGGCTCTGGGACGACCTTGACGCGGCGCAGGCGCATCCAGGGCAGGGCGATGGAGAGAGTCGTGAGAGCCACGAGGTACAGTTCGGGCGTCTTTGCCAGAGTGATGCCAAGCGGCTCTGCGGGAGAGGCAGTCGAAGCCGCGGTCGCGAAGATGTGAGCCCAGACAAGGGCGATGGCAGACCATCCCGCAAAGCGGTGGGTCCACTCGAATTGGTTGTGCATCTTTGCGCGGATCGAGGGATATGCCATGACGAGAATGGCGAGGAGCAACAGGAGAACGAGGTACTTGAGGACAAGAGTGATGAGAGAGACGTTATAAAGCGGTTGCGGTGCGAGGAAGTTGCCCGTCGCGGCGCCGGTGAAGATGACCCACCAGACGGTAGCGGAGACCGCGCAGCCGGAGTGGACACCGCCGTTGTGGTAGACGCGAGCGCAGTGACGTCGGATCGAGAGCGGGACAGAGGTGGGAACGCGCGAAAAGAGCCAGAAGATGAAGTTGACGACGTAGTCTTGACGGAGCAGTACGGCACCCAAGAGGTTTGCCGCGGCTGCTGTGGCGAGGTGGTTTAGCGGCAGAGAGAAGTTGTTGTTACGGGCGCCCCAGAGAAGAAACACAAAGGTTGCGAGATTGCCGAGGAAGATGACGCCGAACAGCTTACGGTAGGCATTGAGACCGCGGTGACGGATCCAGCGCCAGCCGTGGAACCCGTTCTTGGAAGGCAACTCGTTATCTTCTTGCTTCTCGGCCTCCTCCTCAATCAAAGCGGCTGTCTTTTCGAGGTCGGGATCTGTGCCGCGGGAAGGGACAACAGTGAAAGTGCGGCAGTCGGCGAGGTTAAGGGCGCTCTCGCTCTTTGGAGGAGAGGCGACTTCGGTCTTAACGGACGAGGCGCTGGAGAGGTTTTCTGGCGTGGAGTGGGCGGTGGAGATAGGGGACAGGGGCGAAGGAGGCAGAGACTGCCTGGCACCACTGGCGATGTCCTTGAGGGCCCGCTTGTCGACTTTACCGTTTGGCGTCAGCTCGATGATGGGGAGGTATTTCCAAATGGTCGGAACGGCGTAGAAGGGCTGGCCTTTACCGACGATGGCCTTGAGTTCAGCCTCGTCGACAGGGGAGGTGGCTGAGTAGAATCCCCAGAGGCGATCGTCGATCTTCAGTGCGCAACCCTTGGTGACGGCGGGGTGCTTCTCGATGGTTCGGGAAACACCGTCGAGCTCTACGCGGAAGCCAGAGATCTTGACCTGGTCATCTTTACGCCCGAGGGGCTCTAAGCTGCCGTCTTCAAGCCAGCGAGCCAGGTCTCCGGTGTTGAACATCATGCGCCTATGGGGTTTATTAGTGAGACGTCCTCTGTCGGAGTTGCCGATGTGAATAAGACTAACCCATCTTGTGTGAACTTGTCCAGCTTATATTTCTGTGAGGTGAGCTCCGGCAGGTTGAGATAGCCTCTGGAAACGCCAGGGCCGCCAGCCCACATAACACCAGGCTCGCCGATGGGAACGGGGTTCTCATTTTCGTCGAGAACGTAGACGCTTGTGTTGGGGATTGGCTTGCCGATAGAGAGCGTCATTCCGGGCTTGTGAAGGTGAGCGGTGTTGAGGATGCTGATTTCGGTCGGGCCGCAGACGTTCCAGAACTTGACGTGGGGGGCCCATTGTTCGGCAAGGGCCAAGGGACAGGGTTCGCCGCCGACGGCGATGGTTCTAATGTTGGGGAAGTCCTCGCGACGGGGCATGTGCTTGAGTACGACAGACGGTGTCGCGATGATGGTATCCACACGCTGCAAGCAGTCCGTCCAGAGGTCGTTGTCGCTGCCGCGGACGTGAAGGGTACCACCGTTCATGACTGTTCCCAAAATCTCCCACGCGCCTGTCGTATTTGCAGCGTTAGAATGATTCCGAGCAAGGGAAGACGAAATTTAAAGTTTGAGACGTTATGACTTACACATATCGAAGCCAACATTTAACTGTTGCGCCACGTTCCTTCCCACGCGAATACCGAGCTTGGAGGGCTCGGTCAGCAGTGTGTTGGTCACACCCTCGTGTCTCACATCCACGCCTTTCGGTCGGCCAGTGGTGCCGGAGGTGTAGATAACGTAGGAACCGTCCTCTGGCTTGACAATGACACCAGGGTGCCCCGCGTTGCCGTGCTTCCAGAGCCAGCTGTTCGCATCGAGGTCGACAACTCTTACCCGGTTCGGTCTATCTGGGGGGATACTCCGCAGAACCTTCTCCTTGAATTTAGGAAGACACAGCACGACAGGGGCGTCGCAATCGGCAATGTCGTAGCCAAGAGTGTCGTCGGGAATGATGCCGCCATCGAGAGGAACGTACTGGCCACCGGCTTTGAGGACGGCGAAGATGAAGACGACCATCTCGATACATCTGGAGTAAACAAGCACGACACGGTCTCCTTTCCGCAGGCCGTATGTGCCCCTCAACTCGTTGGCGAGGATATTGGCTCTGCGGTTGAGCTCCAGATATGTGATTGTTGTGCCGTCATAGTGTCTGACGGCGGCGGCGTCGGGATGCGCCGCTGCAATGGACTCGAAGGCATGGTGGACGACTTTGTAAGGGACTATATCACTCGGGCCTCTGCTGAACTGATTGAAAAGCACTCGATCCGCCAGGGAGAGGCTTTCCAGCGAGTGGAACGAACGCGAAGAGACCATGATTAGCAGAGCTAGGTGTTGATGCTCTGAGTGATTGTGCCCACCAGTGACGCGCAGAATAACAAAGCTCGACCCGAAGAGACATCCAGCCTCTCACTGCCATGTCCTTAAACCTTGTTGGTGTCCTCCCCGCCTGGCGATGGTGCCTGAGGGGAACCCTCAAAAGTTGACCGTTCGCCTTCTTCGGCTTTCCTCCCTTTGCATTTTGGGAATGTGACGCTGCGCTTGGACGCAGGTCCCCCTCTCGCCTCGGCTGAATTCCGTCATGACATTAACAGGGCGACCCCGCCTGGAATGCGTGCGAGTGTTAGTGAAGAAGAAAGAAGGTTGAGGAGAGGAGAAGCAAGAAAGCCAAACAGAAGCAAAGAATACCCGGGGGTGTGGGTCATCCTACGTGTGGCCACTATACTTAATTCGGGGGGGGTAGGAGGTATTTTGGCCACAGCCATATGTTGACCACGCCAGAGACCTCGGTCCATCATCCAAGTTCTCGAAGTCACTTCGCCCGTCCCAGCTTGCCCATATTGCCTTATTGCTTGCCCATATTACTTTATTGGCCTTCTTTTTATTGTCCCCCCCTCCCCGCCGGAAGCCGTCATGGACAATCTCCAAACTCTCCAATTGACCGTCGAGGGCGACGAGGGCACCGCCCTCGTCCGGTTCAACCGCCCAGCCAAGAGGAACGCCTTCTCTCAGGTGATGATCCGCGAGATCATTGCGACTCTGGCGCACCTCGATGCCTTGGAAACCGTCCGCGTTATTGTCGTCACCGGTGGCCCTGACGGACCGTTTTGCGGTATGTTCTCTGCGGGTTCTTTCTCATACCAGTGCTAGTTCAGCACTCGGAGACATCTCCATGTGTCTCCCCCAAGTTGGGCCCCGAAAATTCTGATGTTTGCCTTCGAAGTCCCTACCCTCCCTTCTTTTCTTGCATCCGCTGTCTTCTTGGTGCCTGTCATCATGGCGCACGAACGAACCCCTACCCGCGTGCGTCTGGGCACATCGTCACAAGCGCGCGCCGCCGCACACGGCAGTCGTCGAAAGCCATCAACTGCCATCCCATCTCCATCTGATTCCCCACGGACGTGATACACAGGGGTTTTTCCGTTGTTGGAACGTCCACGTTTCTGAATCTCTTAAACGTCATGAAAATCCTCGGACGAGGGGCCAGCCGATGGACCTTTCATCTAATCTAATGGAGACCATAACGTGAGCTAATCCGTTTTATGGAGCAGCCGGAATGGATCTGAACGAGCTGGTGCAGATCTCCACGGCCGAGGCCCACCATCGCGCCTTTCTCAAGGACCTAACAGACGCCTTTGCCAGGTTCTCCAAACCCATCATCGCGGCTGTTGTCGGATTTGCTGTAAGTGTTTCGCCATGGGCTGCCACAGCCGTTTGGTCATACCATCTTTGCTTGCTTTTTCTTCTTCTTCTTCTCGGTGAGCCTAGAAAACCCTGGCTAATGCGCATCTCTCAAGTTGGGTGGAGGCTGCGAGATTGCCCTGGCGGTAAGTGACATGATCTCCCGCGTTCTTGCTGCAAGGCGACAAAAGTCTCATTGGGACGTGAACTCACGTGTAAAACAGTGCGACATGATCTATGCCGCTGAGGACGCCTCTTTCGGTCTCCCAGAGATCAAGATTGGAACCATCCCGGGTGTTGGCGGAACCCAACGTCTAGCTCGCGCCCTGGGTAAGCACAAGGTAAGTCAAGCCGAGAGCACGAGCGATGAGCTTTTGACTCGAGTATTCTGAACCTTCTCGTATCGTCCAATAGGCTGGTGTGGTAGGCCGTAGAGATAAATACACTGACCGGTCGCAGGCCATGGAGTTCGTCCTCACCGGCGACTCAGCAAGCGGAGCCGAATTTGAGCGCCTCGGGGTAGTGAGCAAGGTGTTCCCTCGCGCAGAGGTTGTTCCGGCTGCTCTCAAGCTGGCTGAGCGCATTGCGGCCATGTCGGGGCCCGTAGTCAAGACCGCTAAGCAGGCCGTCCTAACTGGTGCGTCTCTCCTTTCCTGCCGCAGTGGATGCCGGGTGGCTCTGAATCAGACCCAGGGGTCGAGGCCGAGCGGACGGGGCCCTTAGGAATTATGACTTGCTAACCCGGTCGCAGTTGAAAACAGCCACTTGGACGCCGGCCTGACCCAGGAGAAATCTCTTTACTACTCAACTTTCAGCCTCGGCGATTTCAATGAAGGAATGACGGCCTTCCTTCAGAAGAGACGTCCCGAATTTAAGCACACGTAAGTTTCGGGAAGTGTCCGCAATGGGCGCTGCGCGATGCCGCCACAGGTTGGCAAGCTGCAGGGGCGTTGCGACGGTAATTCGACGTCCAGCGCATAGTGTGTGATGACTCGGAGCCGATATCAACATGTGCTCTTGGCAGACAGACGACTCGCGGTATCCAAGTTAAAGTACCGCGGATTCCATGGACAAACGGCGCTTGATGGGCGCTTGTTGTCCGCCACGCTATTTGGTAAGAGTTCAAAGTAGCGTTGAATAAATGAGGAAGCTCTTAGCTGGTCAATCGAGCTCCTCCAAAAGCGATCCTGTTCAGGGCAATGGCCCGTTTAAGCTTCACCGATTGAACTTGGCGAAGATCTAGGACATCGCTCCTGCTTGGTCGAGATGGAGTGTGAATCCCACAACACCGGTTATGCCGTAGGCGACAGGCGTAGTGCATGTCGACCGGAATGGCAGTGTGGGAGAGCCGTTGCGCCGATGCCTGATTACTTGCTATGTTGTCACGACGTGCACCACCTTTCAGCATCGCACCCATACCCGTACAGTGTGCCAGAGTGTCTATCATTTGGCGTCATAAGCAGCATGTGATCGCAATTCTGAACGACTTTCCATTTTCGCAAGAGGTCCTGTTTTCCCTGTCATCAACACTAATAGTACATAACAAACTTGCTGTTGTCGAATTCATACCGTTCCGTGCCGTGTCTTGTCCTTTTGATACCGTAATCATTTCTCGGTCGACTGCGACTGCGCTATTTACCCGCCAGCAGCATTGCAACGTCAAACTGTCGTAGTGCCAATGTCGAAAATTGCGTTGCGCCACCCATCTCTCTGATACTCGTGCACTCTGTCGCCTGCAAGGGCTGCCTCTTCGTTCCACATTTTGACGAGACTGCCGGGGGCGTAGACCCCCTTGAACACGCCCCGTCCGGGTTGTGCAACACCCACCCGGGTGTAAAGATCTGGATCCTCCGGTGGCACCAATCTCGCGGCCACCGCCTTGAGGAATGTCCACAGATCTTGCGGGTTGGCGATACGGGTCGCCCGGAGTCGCTCACGCGCAAACAGGAGCTCTCTGTTAGCGAAATGAAGCAGCTCGCCGATGCTGGCTGCAATTTGAGCCTCCAATGCAGCCTTGACAATTGGTCGTATAAGCGGCTTCAGCATCCAAGCGAGGCAGGCGAATTTGCTCTTTCGGAGCGTGTAATCGAGATGGTGGATGCGAACGCGGACATTATGAAGAGTCAATATGTTCTCAAGTCGCTCTTTACCAACCTCGACATCAATCGCAACGTCAATACCACGCTCATCAAGGTGGAATCCAGCGATGCCGGCATCGGCTAATCTGAGGATACCTGAGTGCAAGCGCAGCCAAAAGCCGAGGTCTTCGGCCGCAATGGATAAACCCGATATCGTAATCCGCATCAGCGTTGTCACGGAGGAAGTCGTTCGGAAACGAGCTTTGCGGATTTCGACGTCATTCTGAGTCGAGATGTTGATCTTGAAGGGAAGGAAAGAGCTGTTGTTGACGGTGCGACCTGGTTCCAAGATCAGATTCTCCAAAAGGAGGTCGATTGCCGGTGTTGAAACTTCCAGGCGAGGAATGGGCACGTATTGAATGGCCTGCACGAGCAAGGGGATGAAGACGTTGACTGAGTCCGCCACCAGCGCGCCATTCGTGTACTGGTGAGCGGGCGACAAAATTCTCAGTATCCTCGTCGTGGTATTGAGGACTTTCTTGATATCGGTGTCCTCCAACACTGAGTGCAGAGCTTGATGAACCCTGTGCAACAGTTGGTCCAGATCATCGCGAACGGACGATTCTGTCGTAAGCTCTTTCGACTTTTCCCTCAATTCCTTGAAGCGTTCTTCCGCATGATCGAAAAAGTCGGGATCCATCAACATGTCCTGAAGCAGGTTGCCAATCTGCCTGACGAGGTCATCGAACTCAGGATCGCTGCGGCCATGCTCCATAACTATCTTGAATATCCGCTCAACTTCGTTCCAGTGGTTTCGGTCGCCGAGTGAGGTCAGAAACAGCCAAAAGTTTTTGAGTGCTCGGTCAGCCTCGGGGTTCGTGTCGATGTCATCCTGGGCGACGTGGACGGTATCCGAAATGGCATGCGAATACACCAACAAATACCTCCTGATGAGAAGAGAAATGGTGGATACCGAGTCAGAGTAATCTGTCCTTTCTCGCAAATTGAGGACTGTCTTCTTCAACCGGTGCACGAGTGTTTCCTGCTCCTCGCCGGTGATGTGATCTGCCAGGCTGTGGCCGGCCTCGTCAGCAACACGGGCGACACCGTCGGTGACAACCTGGGACACCTCAACCACCTCATGCTGAATGTCATCTTTAGAAGGGGGTGTCTTCGAGTCCCCGTTCGGATGCCGGACTGCTTCTTCCTCCGCCTTGGAAGGCTCG
Source organism: Colletotrichum neosansevieriae (assembly GCA_036785495.1). NCBI lineage: Eukaryota > Fungi > Ascomycota > Sordariomycetes > Glomerellales > Glomerellaceae > Colletotrichum > Colletotrichum neosansevieriae. The sequence continues at coordinate 20,809 of JAVHLV010000295.1, forward strand.
ATTTGCTTGGCAGCCTGCTTCGAAACGTCGGATAGGGTGAAGGCGGTGTCGCGGAAGACCTCTCGACCAATGGTACCAAGATCCGAAAGCAGTAGACGGAAATCCGAGTTGGTTAATATCAAGGACCCGACGGTTTGTAAGCTTTTGTATGCTTGGCAATTGTCAGTTTAAACTCTGATCAGACTTTCGATTTAAGTGTACGGCTGAAAGGTGTAAATAGAACATGACCCACCAGCAAACGTGTCGGCTTTCGCTTTGGCTTTAGACGCTCGTGCACCAATGTCGTACGTGTCGATGGAGAGTCGGGCTTTGGTGAGATACCAGATAAAATCCTGGATCTTGTCCTGGTCGTTCTTGTGCAACAGGAGCTCGATCAGCTGCTTGATCAGAAGCTTGACGTTCAGCACGAGGGCGCGTCCTGAGTCGCTGAGGTCCGGTGTATCGGGGTTGAGGATGTCGGCCGACAAGAGAGTTCGCAAGTTGACGATAAGCTGCTCATTGGATGGCATGTATCCCTTGCCAAGAGCTCTCAACATCTGATATGTGTGCAGCTTCTCGTGCAATCGCTGCTGCAGAGCCGTGTCGTCATTGTAGCGTGGCAGCAGAGGTTCACGTTCGCGATCCTCACGCGACGAACGCCCGAATCCGAAGCAGGAGAGCATCGCGGCCCAGTCCGCACGAAATGAAAAACCGTAAGAAGATGCACTGGATATCCGCGTGAGCTCGTTCATGCCAATATGGAACCTCGATATCTGATCCTGAAAAATTTGGATGTTGTGAAGTCGTGACAGAGAGCAAGAGCAAGCAGAGACATGCTGCGCGAAGGAATTCGAGGTGACTGGCCCATGACGTAGGGGGTGTTCGTACGCCTGTCACTGCAGCGCATTTCATTCGCTGGGGCGGAGCATCCAATCCGGCAGATGGCACGTGCCACCCCGACCGGTGCAGGAGCTTGGACCTCCAGACAGCAGCTGCAAACTGCAACACCCTGAAAGGCAAACAGGCGATCGTCGCAAATTCCAAATCCCCATCCCCGACATCTGTCAAAGCATTCCCCTGTTCACATTGCCCTTTTTTCCCCCTCTCTCCGGGATGGGAGGGTGTGTTCGTTCCTCGTTGCTGAACTTATCGAAGAATGAAAATATTCAAGTAATACACAAGGATGCAGGCAGAACGCCGCCCGTGGCTTCGTACCGATGACGGAAATCAGATCGACGTGTCTTAATTCAGACCTCCAATATCTCGAACCCCATATAACCTAACATACCCTTCGTTCAATGACCGTCAAGTCAAACTCTTCAGCCGCAAATGCAACGCCACTACCATCCGTGCAACACAATGGAGCTGCTGAATGATGGGTATCCGGGGTTGAGATGATCATGACCTACATTAGTGTCCCACGACAGATACCCTTGCTATGAACGAACTGACAGAAATTGCGTCTCGGCCGAACCCTCTCAGCCCTATCATGCCGATTATTGAGAGGCATAAGCGCGACTTCGGGTCTCGGTTTCGGTTATACCCAGCGACGTGGAGGCTGGACCATGGGAACACCACATCTGCGACGCGACCACACGACCCAACACACTTATTGGTGCTTGGTAATTGTTGTGGTCTGCCAGTCGAGACCCAGCAACACCCCGGCCTGCCAAACGTGTGATGACGCAAACCATTTTTAAGCCTCGGACCACCTCAGACTACCTTAGTGGCCGGCATCCCACCCTCATTCTGACGGAGTCAAGTGACATATCGACACGATTTGATTTGCTAAGCCCATATCCACTGCCATATTGATCGCCCGATCTTTTGTCAGGACGTCTAGGGAATGGTTGGATTGTGACTTGGTGTGTCTCTTTATGTTGGTCAATGCCTCGAGTTCCTAAACTTCGTCAATAGCCATCTCAGTCGCTGGGCAGAAGGGCTTTTTCTGGACCCCCAAAACTAGCAAGCTGTTCGGAATTCGCAGGGAGATCCTCGACTTCTTGGGCCCGGTGACGCATCAACAGCGATGTCAAAAATTTGAATCGCATTGTTCTGTTCCAGTTTGTAGCCTTCACCTCGTTGCTTTCTACTCTGTTGATCTCATGCTGGAGCGAACTGTCGGTCCATGTCTAACGAATGACCAGATGATATAGTGATCCCAAACATACCAACATGTTTGATACAGAAGCCATTCTAAGTTTTCAACCAAGTCCAGAACTGTTCAGCCGCTCCAAACCGAAGATGCGAATATTAAATTCTAACAGCATGTCTTTTCCATCCCATTTTGTTTTTTTGTTTGATTTAAATCCTTTCTAATGGTGCTGATGTAAGAAAAAGACAATAACACGACGTTGCCTGTCCGGGAAACGTGCTCTCCTCCTCTCCGATTACTAGCTCATGACAAGCACGCCATAGGCTGCACCGTGTTCAAGAATCCACCGATTGGGCCCTTATTCGAACTTGGAGCCGGATGTTAAAATCTGGGATATTGATGGCGACACTCTTCCAGGCGCGCACATATCGCATTCATCCGAGCCTCAAGATGACAATCAGGAAGTCATGGCTGCTTGGAAACGGCCGCTCAATCTCGGACCGAAACGTGGCAAAGCGAGCCGAGGCCAAATCGCTTAGCATAGCTGCCATTTCAAAGCCAGAAGCTGAGAGCTTTTCAATGCTATATATGCTGCTGTCTTTGCGATATTTGCGACGGAGAACATCTATATTTCCACCAACAGCAATATCAGTCGACTTAATCTTGGTATAGTCACCTCGAAGGATAAGACAAAAGGATCTCCACCCGCGATGCTTTGACGTCGCTTGATCATTTCCCCCTAACTGGCAAGAACTCATCTACTCTCCCCTTTTTTTCGCGGAGATGGGCCAGTGAGCTGCCATATGTCCCTTTTCTCTGAGTTCAACGTGGAGAACATATATGGCAAAACGTCACTTGACTACCCTGCCCAATCAGTGTGATTTGAAGCTGTTGCAAGGCCGGCTGCTAAAGTTATAAACATAGAAGCTCCTGTTCAGGCACCCAATCTGCAGAAGACATATGACTACGCCCGATGCGGGACATGGCTTTCCAATTTGGGCAGCTTCTACGAATACATATTCAGGGACGTAGGTGCCGATGGGCTTAGGGATGTTAGCAATATCCAGGGCCGCGGGTGTGAGCAGCGGTTCGCTGGGGTCGTGGTGGTGGTGGTGGTCATCATCATCATCATCATCATCATCATCATTATCATCATCATCATCATTATCATCATCATCATCATCATTATCATCATCATCATTATCATTATTATCATCATCATCATCATCATCATCGTCCTCGTCATCGCTGGCCGTGGCGGTGTCCTGGCCCTGGCGCTCCTCTATGGCGCCGCAAAGGCGATCCCAGGCCGCGACACAGGCAGCAACCTGGACATGGCCGTAAGGGCGCCACTCCCAGGGCCCAATCTTCTCACTGCCGTACAGGCTGGTCGGGGCGGGTGAGGCGATAACCTTGCCGAGGCGGACCAGCTGGATCCAGTTGGACAAGACGGTCTCAAGCGGGTGCCAATTCGTCGGATGCTCGTCGACGGGAAGGGCGTAACCCATGTCGTCCATGTGCATGAAGAAGGCCGCGACGTGGCGGCCCTGGTGGTAGATCAGGCCGCCGCCGGACGCACCGCCGGACTCGACGACGGGGAGGTCGAGGCGCAAGAGGCTGTGCTCGGGCTCCGAGTACAGGTCTGCGAGGCTGTTGTCGAAGAGGCCGTTCAGGTCGTTGTCGGTGGCCGGGTCGGGGAAGCTGTGGGCAAAGTAAAAGAACGGGAACGTGGGCGTGCGGGCAGCGGCGAGGAAAGCAGCCACGGAGGGATGCAGCCTTGGGAGAAGGCCCGAGGATGAGGCGCCGTGCGTGCTCATGAAGGTGTCGCCAGGGCTGACCGTCCGTTCAAGGTTGTCTTCGGCTGCCAAGCGGTAGTCAACGAGGTAGTTATGGAGGGCGGCGCATCGCACGTGGTCCATTCCCTCGAGATCGGTTCGCGTTGGATTGGCGGCCGTGACGAGCTGGTCGTCTATATTGGCAGCACTTATTCCTCTGCCGTTTTCTGCCATGGTTTTATTTGTTAGGAGACGCTTATTTGTAGCCTTGAATTTACGTCGAGACTGCTGTCACTTGTGTTGTGCCAGTAGAAAGAAGCATGAGTGTAACGTGACGGTCGCATGTTTGAACAACGTCTGACACCAAGACATATCTGACATAACTCCAATGAGAGGGGGCCAATAACAAGTAGTCCCCAACTGAGCGGTATGGTATGGATGCGCTGACGTGTTCCCCGGGTATTTAGACCTTTTGCCCTGGGCTCCAGACTGGTTTGTCAACTAAGTAATTCATTTGTGACCATCGTACCACAAATGATCAGAGGACTGATGTGATTTAGGGGGACTATTTTTAAACAGAACATCTCATCCTATTTTTCTTTTTCTTTTCTTTTTTTAAATGGGAGAAAAGTCAGCTAGTAAAGTGACTTCTCGGCTGACGAGGTGACTGTGCAAACACAATGCAGATAGAGAAAAGCACAATAGAGATAGATAATCCCTAGGATAGCAAAATGCCACGAAAGGTAAACAGAAAATTTACCTTCTAACATCGCTAAAGCAAACAGCTTGATTGGGGGTTTACGGGGGTATCTTAGTATAAAGATGGTAATTCAGAGACTTCGCCAGAGAAACTGGAACCGTTGTTAAGAATCTATAAACTGGTTGCATTAACATCAAAGAGAAAGAAGTATCATCACTCGAGAGACTAATAGCTGAGAGAGGCAACAGCTAAGCTCTAACTTGAGTTGCGTTACACAGGACTAATTGCACGTAAACAATCTTGCTGATGGGCATTACATCGTCATTGACGTCGATGAGAATCTCCAACTGTGGTCTGACTAGTCGATACTCACCTACTAGTATTAATCCCGGCGTGTCGACTGTGAAAGATACAAACTAAACGGATGAAGAATATGATGTGTAGCACCTGGAAAGAAAAGGTCACAGATCCAAGCTGTTCCGATATGGACTGTAGTTTGGCGCGGCCCCGTCTTCGCCTGAGTTGGTTGCGGGGCCGGATGAAATCTCTTCAAAAAACCTAACCCACTAACCCACCCACCCACACTCACTCTACATATTCAATTCCAAGCTGTACGCCAACAACAATCCAGCTGGGTTCTTCCAATCGCCCGGCTAGCTCAATCGGTAGAGCGTGAGACTCTTAATCTCAAGGTTGTGGGTTCGACCCCCACGTCGGGCTCAATTCCCGTCAGCGATTGATAGCATCCAGTTCCTTTTTGGCTTTGGGTATCTGTGGCCTTCATTTTCCTGTAAAACACTGCTAAAGAAAGAATCATGGACTTTTGTCCTTTTTAAGTTTCAGCCCATGCGTACTGAGAAGGTGTCTGTAAAGTCTTCTCGCTATGGGATAGTATATAGGAGGAAAGCCTACTTACTGTTTAGTAGGAACTAGGTAATCTTATCACAACCAACTATTTTACTTCATTAGTTATATATCATTTTAAACAATGAATAGGAAACTTACAGTGGCTAATGTTTCATCTGGATAAGCACCTGGTAAGATTGGTGGGATGACAACCTAGTGCTGGACTTATGTTTCCGTTAGGGACAGTGCAAGAAATTAGATGCCGGGTATAGGGGAACTGCAACTCTTTTTGCAGTTGTTTGATGTAGTCAGTTCTCTTGAAATCCGGGTTGTGAGTCTAGCTAGTTCGTGGAAGTTGTGTGTACTAGACGTGATGCAACGTGGCGAACACATACGCCTCGAAGGTCCGAGGAATTTGAAGCATCCAGCGAGCTCAGATGTGACCTTCTTTTGAAACCAACATAAATCCGATGCGTGTCAGCCGTCTATCTTTTTCTTATGCTTGGATCTGACCCGCGATCTGGCCTCGCATTGGTGGGCACTTCTGGGAGCCCATCGTCGCCGTACGTTGCCGAGAGCATACTTCTGTCACGTGACAATGGTGACAGAAAATCAAAGAATCATCATTCATATGCCACGAGCAGAGGAATCGTCACACTTCGGTGCTGCCAAAACTCAAACCAGGGCACAGCCGTTGCTTCATGTCAGGATCCCTTGATCACCACGCTGGTACCGGACCACCCCTTGGGACTACTATTATTGAACTAACGCGAGCTTTGACAAGTGACTAGATCTTGTCACCGACGCTAACAAAAGTTCTCCCGTTACTATGTAAGCCGCAGGGACATTTGTCCCGATTGGTCCAGGGAGGCTGAGCTGGTTCCAGTGAAAAAGCTTGTGTGCGCGTTCTTCCCGCCTGCAGACTCCGCCACGATCTAGAAAAACGGGTTTTCAGTCCAATGACAACACATGACGTGCTCCTAGCGGTCTTGGCAGCATTTTGACATCTCTTGGCATCTCTTGACATCAGAATGACAGACTTCGGCTGACTTTGTACAACGGGTGCGCAGCTGTAAGACCTGAATACGACAAGACGTTCGTCGTACGTGAAGATGCAGGACCGCGAGAGCCTGTTGTAGTTTCATGCGCGCAGACAAAATCTAAAAACCGCTATGTCGTCGGATAAGGGAATGCGGCCGTTCGTGGCGACCACCGGCGACCAGGTGTTCTCCAACCATCGACCACTACTCAATGACAGTCGGTCTCACATGGGATTTCGGCTTTGGAAATCTGTTACTTTGTATAGACATTACGTTATTAATATTGAGGGTATTTTCGTGTAGAACCGCAACCCCGGCGCCCAAAGACGCGTACATGCATTTGCTACGCTACATCGCCAAAGGTGTCATGCAAAAAGCAATGGAACGCCTCCTCATATGTGAATTCCAGACTCATGTCTCCTGAAAGGAACCTCTTCGCTTCCTCAACAAAAACAACACCATCTTGCGCGCGCTGCTATGCTTGGCTAGATTCGGGACTGGAAACAGGATCAAAACATCTCACGGCTAGCTCTCTGGTTATGTTCTCCCTGCGCGACTCAGAGAAACCCATCAGCCTCAAGATGTAATGTCGACCTCATCTTTCTTGTCTGTATCCAGCCACCCAAACGCGGTGCTGATCTTCTCATCGAGTCGTGTCTCGTGCCTCATCCGATTACTTCGGCTCAAAACTGAAACAGGGGCCGTCCACCGTCTGGTCGCAAGTCATGGCCTCTGCTTGCAGGGTAGCAGCGTGTGCTGCAGCAGGGCTGCGATTGAACGGTTGCCGCTCTTTGGCAAAGCTGCATGCCGGGCTTCGTGCCTCTGCAGCGTGCTCCTGAAGTCCTCCTCTGTAGCGGAGAGAGACATCGCGTACGTCCGTCTCTGTCTCAGGCCAGAGTCACCAAATCATCGATGTAAAGGCTCCCTCTTCCCATGTTTACGCCGCTTTGCTCTTTGATTCGTCACCTTGACCGGGTGTCGTCGTCTCGATAGCGGATGCTGGGAGTTCCGAAATAGGTTCGACAACGCCTGAATTATTCGAGCCCTTGTTGGATTTCCTTCGTTCAGAGCGAGCCATGGCACAGAGCCGAGAAGCTCCGTAAAGCTGGGTTGTGATCCACAAAGAGAATATCAGAGGAGTGACGACCCTCCAGACGCGGCCCCAGCGGTCCCAGGAGCGGTGGAGAAGATATATGGTTATCGAAGTCTCGAGGACAGCCCCCAGTAGAACCCACCCAAAGCAACCAAAAGCGATGTATGAAAGCAGGTGATGGTTGTTCCGCCTGGCTCTCCAGACGATCATGGATACGTAGATGGGAAGTTCGACAACGACATCAAAAGCGCCTGCAGCAAGCGACACGTCAGCAAAGGCCTTGTTCGCCGGACGGCGCAGAATCCCACTCACCCCAGACCATGCACATGTAGAATTCGATCGTGGCCTCGGGATGCTGGACGAAGTTCCCGAAAAGGGAAAGAGCCGTCTGGGTGATGGCCAGGAGTCCGATGTGATGAGCGATGCTCAGCGGGCTCGCGAATTGGGTGCGATAGCAGAGCTCAAAAACGTAGTAGGCGCTGTACGTCTGAGATATCGTGAAAAGCAAGTCTCCGATGCGAAGGCGGCGTCCCTGAACCACGGGAGTCGCCAAGCCGGCATCGCCAATGAGGAAATGCATGACAGGGTAGATGCCGATGCAGAAAAGCGCGAACATGACGATTGCGCCAACGTGGTAGTAAACGAATGATCGCCTCCGTTTTTCGTTTTCGGGACGTTCCAAGTCGATGTAAACCTCTCCGTAAAGCTTGCGAAGGAGCCATCTTTCGAGTACGTTGGCGATTAAAACCACCACGACAGCGCTGGTGACGAGAAGCAATGATCCAAATGCTAAAAGACCCGAGATGGGTCCGTTCTGGATTGTCTCGATCTTTGGCAGTCCTCTGCCCTGGAGGGCTTGAAGTAGAGGCGCCATGGCGAAGTCGTGGTGCGCAAGGCGTTTGGGTGGTTGTCGTGGCGTGAACCAGTGTTGCTCATCGCTTACACGTCTCTAGGTGCGGCCCGATGTGTGTAAGAAACCCGCAATATTGGGGGGAGGCCGGGGAGAAGATATTGGAGCGCCTCCCACGTTATTACGAGCGCCTTTCGCCACCCAGCCATATTCAGGGTAATTACACTTTCTCGCACAAATTCACAGGTTAATAGCTTTCTGCGGTCTTGTGGCCGCGGGATCCGTCCTCAGAGCTTCGGGCGCTGGTGGTTTTCAGACACTTTTGAACTATTCACCCCCTGCGCCCTGCTCTTTCGAGCCGACTAACCATGTACCCCTGGCGACGCCGGCCACCCAATCATTGGAGCCTGGTCTTGCCGTTAAACCCGTTTTAGAGCACGTTTGATTTAGATGTGGTTTATGTGCTTTACAAAGATGGAACAAAGGGCATGCGGGGAGATTGTTGTTGACTGCAGCGTGGTATGCCGCTGCAGACCCTGCTGATCCACCAACGGTGTTCTCGGCTTCTGAGGCCGACGATACCTGGGATAGAGCCGCACGCCACGTCAGTTTCCCGAGGATGTCGTATGCTTCCGGCTGTCCAATTGATCAAACCGACATGTCTGGCCTTTGTCCCGAGGGAGTTTTAGGCTTTACTTTCCCTTTCATTTTCAGAGGCCAAGACGTCAGACGTGTGTGTTGGGGCGAAACTCACGAGAATCACCTGCGCATGCTGCTCGACGTGAGTTCAGAAAGGGGGATCTGAGAGCCTGGCCTCGACTAGTTACTGCATGCAGGTCTCAGCCAGACAGCAGATACTAGTCGCAGCCTAAAGCGCGATCTCGCGTGGGGATACCAAATTGCATACACGAGATCGCGTGGGGTCGATGCGGTTCTAGCGTAGATCACGATCTGTCGGCTGTGGAAAAGGTTCGAATTGGTGCCGGTTCCCGAACACCGGTGCCGAAAGCCGGCACTTGGGCCCGTCCGACTCATGTCTTTCAGGCTCAGTCAGCGTACCGAGATTGGGGGGAGGGGGGGGAATAAGGGGCCCTGAAGACAATTTGCCGGTGACCGGACGATGAGCATCAGCAATAAGGGGGAATTGAAGCTAACGCACAGGTGGAATTCGACACGGGGATTTCAGTCATGGCACTCTCACGGACGGAGACAGCACACGCTGACTTTGCTGTGGTCAGCATCCTGCCAGCAAAAGCTTGTAGTCTCAGGAAAAAAGTCCAGAAAATCGTGGGATTGGCCACGTCTATTTGTTACCATTCCCAGGCTTTACAACTGTCAATCTGCATCACGCACGCCGTTTCTGACCAAGGTATGGAATACAAAACCACCCGACCCTTACTAAGAGCGCGCCGATGACTCCCAGATCTGTAATCTGCTGTGACATTACTTTCCGGCACTAAGCAGGAAATGTTGTTGAGCCATCCGTCCTCTTAGGGAGATGGCCTCAAAGCCTCACAACACCCGAGAAAACCTGGACCATCATCAAATGATGAAGCCGCTCGGGGATGGATGTACGCCACATACTTATCCTCCAAGAGCATGCACGTTGCCCGGCGAGTGTAGAATAGTGTAAGGGGGGACTGCACTTGCTCATTCGATTCTAAAGCGCCGATTGATTTAATTTGAATTCATATCGGCAAATGTGCATCCAACTTTCAAAGTCATTCTTCTTCTGTGACTGTCTCTGTGGTAAGGTGGGTACCGACCAGTTCCAGGGTTTTGGTAGTGGAGGATCCCGGTAGAGCATCGACGACTCAAAGCTGAATATTTATCCCATCAAGCGCTGCTGGACTACAATACCGCTCTTGTGGTGGAAAGACGTGAAGGGGACTACTGAAGTACCAGTAAGAGAACATGTCTTTTTTTATATAGCTAGTAGCAAACTTTATGGTTGAGGCAAGTTGGAGAAAATGCGGGGAATAATGGGAATAATGGGACCACATTGCCGAGAAAACACTGTGAAGTAGGCGTGATGGACCATGGGGGGGTTTCAACGGAAAAGACCTGAAATCTTTAGGTGGAGGGGTAATTTGGTAGTAAATGAAATGGTTCCCAGCTTCCTGGTATAGTCCGAGGGAAGACATGTTTCATTGTTTCTGCAGACTCCCCCAAGACACCACATATCTCCATCTCGCCTATCGCATCGGTATCTCAACCACGGAAACAATTGTTATTCACCAAGAAGATTAATCCTCCTTTTGATGGCGTCAACTCTTTACGTATGCAGAGCAGTCAGTAAAAGCAACAGCATATTCATTCGTCCGGCAAGTGAAAAGTGACTACGCAGTAGAGAAAGCTGTTTGGCTTTGCGTGTTCTATATAGCGTCCTGTGTTGGTCAACTTTTACTTTGCCTCGACCTCACACTGAAACTTGGCCACACGCAGGATGACCCACACCCCCGGGGTAATGGTTCAAGTCAAAGTTGCGGGGCGCATGTCTGAAGAGGGCGTGGGCATGCTCCAGATCTCCGCCAACAATCCATCAATTTAGTGCTATCGCCAACCAGCCATTCCCGTGACCACGGCTTGATGCCTTCAATTGAAGTGAGGCTTTCAAACACGGAAGGTTGTTCGTGGTTCGTTGTGTCAGCAGTATCAGCAATCAATCCACCATTATAATTCACCATATCAGCATTTGCGCCGCAGATCTACGCCTTTGCAATATCGATGTGAAACCACGTGCTGGCCTTTGCTCTACTCTGTGGCTGTCAAACCCGTCACGGTATGAGGAGAAGTCAAAAATCAGGTCGCCACGAAAAAGCCTCTCCCCCGCAATCTCTCGAGTATCACCATCTAGTGTCAACAAAAGCTAAATTGTTTGTCTCGTGGTGCTTCCGAGCTGCCCACCTAGCGCATTCGGCTCATTATGGAATCTCTCCAGGGCTGTCCTCTAAGTTAGCCATTGCGGGGCGGACTGTGAAGTTTCAGTCGAACCGCGTCTCGATGTTTCCCTAATGCACTAAGCTACGGCGCAGATTTCTACATTCCCGTCAACACCAACCCGCTCCGAATGGTCTGTCGACCGTTTGAGGCATGATCATTCTCGGATTTGGTCGAGAGCAAGTCGTCTCAAGTCGAGTACCAACATATGACCAAGCAAACACCGCCACCACTATTCAAGTATTTTAGGCGTTGACAGCTGCTCCTTGGCACTCTTGATATCGTAGATATTGGGAGGATAGAACTGCAAATATGTTCATCCCATACCAATCTGCACCGAGCGCAGTTCCTCCAACATTATGGGGTTTTGCCGCAAAATCACCACGCAGAGGGGTACAATAAGCGTGCCTGCGAGCCATATCCCGGACAGAGTTCACTTCAACGGGGCCAGTGAAACAAGTTGCTTTTCATGACCAGGTCATGAGGGCCAGGCTTTGTTCTGGCTTACGACGAACGAAGCAATCACGATTCCCGCATCACTCCATCTGAAGCAAGGAAGGCAACAAAATACATATTTATCTATAGTTCGTCGCGTCGAATGTTTCAACGGTTCGATTGAGTTGGCGGACGATTCTGAGACATTATTCGCTTCCATCAAGCCCTTTGAATCAGCCTTGATGTCAACCTTGATCTCAGACAACCGCAAACACGCCGAAAACCTGAAGGCTGGGCTGTCCGATGTCGAGATAGTTTCCTCGTCCGAACCAAGGATGAATCATTGGTGCCGCAACTCGGCCCAGAGTCATCGGCCCGGCGGTTGTTGCTCCATTTCCTATTGCAAGACACGCGGCGACGCAGACTTTCTGCTGAGACACAACTCGGCTTTCGAACGTCCTGGTGAACCCCGATCTTCGGCTGCCGAGACCGAGAGGCCCAGCATCTTGGGCCTGACGGAAAGATCATCGCGGTTTAGATGAGGTTGAAATTTGGAGAAGGTGTTGAGTCGAATGCAAAGCGCTGGAAATGAGGGGCAGTCTCACGAGAACTATATAAACCACCCGCGAACCTCGCAGCTTCAACAGGTCTTTCCCTCGACGACCACATCACTGCCACACATATACACCATCTACGATTTGCCGGACAATCGTTACGCCATTCTTTTCTGAGCATCTTAGGAATTCTGCGCGCTACGTGCCTACAATACAATGAAGCTGTCCTTCACCGCCGTGATGTTGGCTATCTTTGCCAGCTCGAGCCTTGCGCGTATGTATTGAGAAAACCTTTGTCCAACTTGCGGTACCTAACAAGTCGCAGAGAGCTGCAACAACGACCTCGGGGTTTGTCGAGCTGGACAATGCCAGCCAAAGGACGAGGCTAGTGGCTTGAGGCCCTTCCCTGGTCGCTTCGTGGAATGCCAGACGGCTGCTGAACAAGAGGGTAAAAATCCATTGGATATCAGGGCGAACGGAAAGGAGAACAACAACAAGGCAAAGGAGAACAACAATAAGCCAAAGGCAAATGACAACAAGCCAAAGGCAAACAACAACAAGCCAAAAGCAAATGACAACAACAAGCCAAAGGCAAACAACAACAAGCCAAAAGCAAATGACAACAAGCCAAAGGCAAACAACAACAAGCCAAAGGTCCGTATTGGTGCGACATGCGACAAGAATCAAGGCACTTGCAACAAAAACGCGCAGTGTGTTCCAAAGAACAGAAACACCAACAAAGGGCAGCCTTTCAAGAATGGTGCCAAGTTTGCTGAGTGCACTCAGTAGGCACTTGATTCTGGTACTGGCTAAGCAGAGTAGTTGAGATGGTGTAGCTGCATGAGCATGGAGGGGGCGTTTTATGCGTGGGAGAGACGTTATGTGTGTATGTATGACTTGAATGTCTAGTAGCTCACTTGGCTAGTGATTTGTGCTAGTATATTGCGCTTATGGAACCTAAATGCTCTTATCCTGTTTTGCGTATGCAACTTATCGTAGCTCGGAGATTGATAATATAGCTACACTTTGGGTTAATTATATGAGTAAGACTAGGCGTGAACACTTATTGTTACTGGCGGTGTTGTTGGCCGTATTATATTGATTTCCGCTTTCAAAGTCCCGTAGGGTAAATAAGGTAATGCCCGTGTCCAATGCATCAATCGACACTCTGAGTTGTACGCATCCCCACTTCGATCGCCCGCTAGGTAGCCTTCCTGGCTCATTCAGGGGGAGGGAGGGTGGTCTCTAGAAGACGATGGAATGTTCTATAAGCGTTATTAGCTGAGTCCCTCTAAGCAACACTTTTGCCAATTAAGCCCTTTGGGGGTTAATTAAAACCTACACCGAAAATCGAGGTTGGGGATCCCTTCCCGCAAGTAACTGAATGCTAACCAAATCGCCATACCTCTCATTAAGGATTCAGGACATGTGTTTTTTTGCGAAACCCAGTGAACATATAGTGAAGCGGCTGAAGCTATGCAAAGGAAAACGAAGCTGCGGTACGCTGGGCATGGCCGTCATTTTGTGGTCCTTAGCTGCCTCGATCTCTTTGTAGACAGTTCCTTATCTGGCGCCGGCTCTGATGGACACAGTACCCTTCGACGACGTTGAGTTGCCGTCACGACAAGGCGCCGCAGTACTCACACTACAGTTCTTGTAGACCGCTGTCTTCATGCGGCTCATGTCAATAGCGACGCCCTGGGCCACACTGTTCGAAGCAAAATGAGAGTGGCCACCACCACCACGAATGGCAATGTCCCAATTGCCGGCTGGAGTGGTTTTGACGAGAGCCGAGAAAGCACGGAAGACCTCCTCGGTGTTGTTGGGCTTGACGATGCACCACGGGTGAAGTGCTTGGGACGTGGCAGACCAGTATGAGGCAATACTGGAGTTGTCCTTTCAAGTTACGAAATGACGAAGACGCCATCAATACAAACATACAAACGGATTTTCCAATGTTTGCACCTTCGAGGGTCAACGAACCCCTACCAAGTCTACAGCAGTGGTCAAAATAGGCAATTGGCGCTCCCGATTAGGCCTGGTTGCCACGACGTCGATCTCGGAATGGACCGAGAAGTGCGTCCGTCTCTCCTGGATGGATGCACGCGATGGTCGCACCTAAACATGAGCCAGCGTGGTCGCCGAAGTCTATCAGGAGAAGAAAATAAAGCTACCTGCACCTTTCTTGTTTTCCCATATGCAGCAGTCCTTTATAACAAAGTGAATGAATGCTGACGTGTGAGCCTCATGCAGGAGTGCCTACTTTTCCTGTCGCGTCCAGCGAATCACCTGTTGCAGCGAGTGAGGGGTTACGTGACACGGGGTCGCTTGGTGCTTCTCAATGTCGACAGATAATTGTAGGCGGCATCTGCAGAGAGCAATCCGCCGCCTGATTGCGCTCAAAAAAGCCAGAATCGACACGTGGTTAACTGAGATTCAATGTCCGTCTGTATCCAGCTGGGCTGTGAGAGATCAAGCAAAAGGTTCATGTTGGGGCCAAAGGAATGATACAAAGGGAATATCCCTTTCATTTACATCTGGGAGCTTGCCCGCGTGTCGTGTCGTGTCAAATTGCCATGATCCTGCCTGGGCCTTGACCTCAATAGCACCCCCTTTAGTAACGACCGCCAAATGCCACTAGAACCACGCAGCTCCATCTCGATTCCCACAAATTTGCGTCTTGTTTTTTTTTTTTAATAATATGCGATTCTGAGCAGTGCCTAAACTCTATAGTAGAGGCAAGATGTAACCGCTCCTAGGCGGCCAAGATTTGTGTGGTGCCATCTTCATACACTCTCACGCGTGGCTTCTGCGAATGAGGTCAGTAAACTATTTCAAAGCAACAGAAAATAATTAGGGGATGACAAACGGGGTCGATGTCATGGAAGCCATCAAAACGACAATGAGCATGCTCGCATCCCATGAGCCAACGGCAGTGGTGGCCGTATAAGCAGTTGAAGTCGTTACACGCCGAAGCGAGCTGGCAAGGAATGCCACGAGACTGAGAAATGAAGTCAGATTACTTTGAAGCACAATCATCTTCCAGGCATGAGCCAGACTTACCTTCTGCTTAAGCACGGCGAGTTCTCCCGGACCCAGGCGCTCGCCATGGGAATATGTACAATCGTCTCCATTCTTACAGTTGCCCAGGAGATGATAGACATTGCAAAGGTTGAGCTTACTGCTGCGCTCCTTGAAACGCCTCTCTGCCGCTGGGTCGGTGCGTGGAAGCGCTTCGTCGACGCGCTGGCTTGCAGCATTGAGAAGGTAGTACTTTCTGACGGCAGGCTTTTTAGAGGAAATGTCGATCGTCTTGGGCGCAACAGATTTCGTTAGCGTAGACCACGATGTAGGCGTCTGAGCACCACCGCTCGAAGAAGGGCTAGCAACGCGAGGCGGTTCGCTGTCGTTTGTATTGCTTCTTAGTAGCGCACCGCCATTGCCGTTGCTGGTGGGACCGTTAGGCTGCACAAAACCGGCCGGAGGCGGTAGTGGCTGCATGCTGGCCGCGGGGGAAAAGGTCGAGGCAGCCGGGCGTTCAATCCTATCAGGCAACTTCTCGGTCGAAAAGATTGACTTAAAGCTGACGCGATGGAAGTTCAAATGCTTGAATCCCTCCTCGGCCGGAGTAGTCTCGATAAGCGTCAGGCGTGGATGGACCCTCGGGTCAAGTTTGTAAGGCTCCAAAACGGGCAGATAACCATTATCGTGGCAGGGACCGAAGAAAATGTGCTTGCACTGGGTGACGCGGACCATGAGACGCAGCATCTCCCGAATCTTGTGGTCGGCGGATTCCTTGCCCGAACCGACGTCGATGAAGCTGAACAGGGGCTGCGAACGACCAAAACCGCGACCAAACTCTGCTAGAGGGCGCTCGGCAACTGTGTTGCGGATGACGCCCGAGGCGTGGAGCTTTTTGGCGAGACCATCGAGGTTCAGTACGACCTGTACAATAATGTTCCAATCCTGGCTCTTCGCCTGAGGATAGGCTTCGGTTACGTATTTATTTATCTCATTGCTAAGGAGATAGGCAGCTTGAGCACCGCCGTCGGCGCCAGCTCTGAGCAGAGCTTCTTGGAAAATAGCGCCGTCGCCGTCAATAACGGCGAAGACAAACGGATTAGATTCCTGGAATCGGTCAGCAATTGCAGTCAATTCTGACCGAGGATCGATGAGGTCGATGTTAGCGACTTACGTTCGACAGGCTTAAGGCCTGAAGCTCTCTATCTGCATTCTGCGCCTTCGTTTGCCACATTCGACGCGATTCAACCTCATTGCTGTAGTCATCGCATTTTTCCTGGTAAGCACGCTGCAAGCGCTCAAAGCGAAGTAGTACATCCTATGTAAATCGAGGTCAGACATCATGTGAGTCGGAAGCAGGTCGGGAATGTGGTGCTCGCCTACGCGGCGATGCCTCATTGAGGCAGATGGCGGCAAGTTATTGATGGTCGCCCCGCGCTGGAGGCGTGGCCTGCCCTCTGTTCCAAAGGAATTGCTGCACCTACCTGGATCATCTGATCACGAGTATGATCATGCTGGCGGAAAATCTCCAGCTGCTGGATATAATTGTTCAGGTCGTTTTGGGCGTCCATGTTGTCGGCTCGCACCACTATAGTATCTGCTGTGCCTGTCGCAGAAGCCCTTCTTTCCAATAGCCGAGATGAGAGACTGATCCTGGTGTTATCGGTATCTACGTAGCGAACGAGTCTGGCGATAATATCGGAGGTGGATATTTCTTTTGGTGTCGCAGGCGGTGCCGAAATTTGAGATGGAGAGATGAAGTTGCGAAGGTTTTGAAGTTGAGATGAGCGGGCCCCCATTACTTAAGCTGGAGGTGGGGATTGGGGGGGGTGAGTCCTTCCTTTCAGGCCATTCACAACGTCGCTTCGCATTGTTCTGGGGCAGAAACCCCCTGGGCCCGGTACCTTCCCGGTGCGAAGGCTTTGACCTCTGGCACCTTTTTCGCCTGTGGGGTGGGCCGTGGCCCTGGGCCTTCAGCATCAGGTCCCGTTTGTGCTTACTGCCGCCCTCTAGCGGGCCAATGAAAGACCTCCAGTGTTTTCTGCTGTTTGCTGGTCTTTGTCTGACCTTATTTATCTGTCTGCTCCCACAAAAGAGCTCTGAATTCGAACAACACACTCTGAAATTGTTACATGTCAGATACAGTCTGTTCCCTGACTAAAATGATTTTCTTCTGGAACTTTCTGTCAGAGAACTAGCTTGGCTGTGGCCGCCGGCTGGTCCTTACTCGGCGGAAACTGACAGTTTCTCGCATGTCCACTGAAATCAGCAGCGAACAAGGACAACAAGCAGAAACATTCATGACTCGGACGATTATCCAGATGTATTTTGTCAGTAAGACGTACAAAACTCGCATATTATCCCTGTTGGGAACCTGTATTGCTAAACATGTCATAGAATTATTATTCTTTTGTAGAACCAACTAACCACAACTCGTACAAGTATCCCATACATAAATAGAAACAATCTTTTTATGTCTGCCTAAATATAACAACAAGGAATTACTCCTAGTAGAGTCTGTATTTGCCGGTGAGATTTCTAACTCTTAGTGTGGGCAGAATACACAAATCTCGGTTTGCTGCATACCATATATCAGGTATACACCTTCCATGCTTGATGCTGTGATTGACAAATATTCTGTATCTGAAATGAATGTTATAGACGCAGACTGATTCACAGCAATGCCCTACTTTAAGGCGGAAGGATGCTTTGAGCTAGGGAATCAGAAGCATGCAGTTCATGGCCTGACTTATGTCACCCAATGGACGGCACCAAATGAAATACTCCAAGCTAACTCAAAAACACAAATGCAGCCTCTGCGTCACTGAAAATACGGTTAGTTGGTAATCCATGCTGTGCGCAGCCGTGATTCATTGTTACTGCCAAACCGTTCTATATAGTGGGAGTAAATCCTCCTTGTGTCTTGGTCTTCTCACATCATCACAACCATAATCCACTACGTTCAAAGCCAAAGATTAGTTCTCAACTGAATCTGGTCATTCGAATCAAAATACCACAACATCTCCCACATCTTGAAGACTGCACTCAAAGAACCAACATGTGCTTTGGAACGGGCGACGAAGAAAATAGGAACAGGCTTGAGCGCCGGGCTGTTAGACGTGAGCGCAATCGCAGGGGAAACCAGAACTTCCAGACTCTGTTCTACTCTTGAGGGCCCAGAAGGCTGATGATGAAAGCCATGTGGAAGCGGATGCTTTAATTGGCCACGCCAAGAGAACAACAGGCATATGAGAGGATCAGAGGGGGTATAGACCGTCTCGAGGATTTAGAAGATGCAGTAACAGTTACAAATTCCAACTCACATTTGCACATTCTTCTTGTTAGATTTACTGTGAACCTGTTTGCGCAGTGCTCACATATGCAACGACACAAACAGACAAATCAGTTTCCATTGGAAGGATGAGTTCTTCAACATTCGGGAAGCAGGATTAATAATGGACTCTTCGAAACGGATCTTTGCTCGCAAAAGCTTAGTCAATCCTGCGCGGCTGTCCTCCAGCTCAGTACCATATCCAAACCTCATACAAAAAGTCTTACGTTGAGTACCCCAGTTCTTGGCCCGGTAAGGCCCACTCCAGGGAGCCAGCGTTCGGAAGCGCATGATCTCCCCAACGACTTTGGGGGACAGCGCGCGGAGATAAAACGCACTTCCCATTAGACCAAGCCATCAACTTTCGGAACCCTGGGCAAATCGACGCCACAGAATTGGAGATCCCGCCATCAAACCACCATCGCTTCTCCAGTCTTTCGGCCTTGGGAGGGGGCACATCAGACCGACACAGAAGATTCCTCAGAGCTGCGTCAGACATCATGCTCGCGAAAGGGCTTCGGGATAAGCGGATGCGGCTCTATGGAGTTCGTGGCCTTTCCGTCATTCAAAAATGATGTTATCAAGTATAAGGCAGTACGTCGTCGAGGAGATCGGCGCGGACCGTGTGCTCTTCAGCGTCGATTACCCTTACGAGACGATTGAGGCCTGCTCGGTTTGGTGGGGTGGCAAGGCCGATGAGGTGAAGAAGGCGGTTGGTGGTGTTGAGAACTATCGCAAAATTGGACGGGACAACGCCCAGCAGCTTCTGAGGCTGAGCAAGTTCCACGACTCTGAGGCTCCTGTTTCTTAAAACGGAGGATGCTGTACGGTCAGATTGATAAGCCAGCCTAGAAGCGGGAATAGCAAGCATTGATTATTGGCATTGATCTGGCGTCAGGTAGTGCAGATGAGGGATTTCGAAGTGTGTGCTGTGCTATTGGAAGGCTGACCAATTGCTCAAGTCTATGCCTTGGTTTTTGAACCAGCTTTCTTTAAGCAGGTCGGAATTGAGAAACTCTCCGAAATCTTGCGCCACAGGTGTCTGGCTCAAGCCGGGGACTGAACTGAACGGCAGCAAGACGTCTGCTTGATCTTGACGGGATTCGTAGTGAGTGCCTGTTCCATCTGCCCGCGGCCGTCGCGACACGGCCATAACAGACTCTCGAAACTTCTGTTTCAGCGCCCGGTCCCAAGACGTCTTGGACGGCTCGGTCTCGAAGTTGACGTCGAGATCAGGACACAACGTAGCCACCACCAGAGTGGATGCGCCAGCAAACGTGACTAATGATACGTGAGAATTTGCCCTTGAGTCGTTCGCGCCATCGCATAATCACTCACAAAGCAGGACATGCCAAGCCGAATTTTGACGCACACTTCCCAGCTTTTCGTACAGCTCCTGCAGGACCGCATGCGCCGTAGTGACACAGAGGGCGTTTGTGGCATGCCCAAAACTGTCGCGGAGAGTCGATGAGTCGGGCAGAACCTTCTGTTCTCTGGTTGTGTGCTTGGCCTCGGCAAGAAGCAACGGGCGCAAGAGTAAGAGCCGAATCCACAGAATCCTGCGACAGACGTCAATCGAAAAGTCCTAGCTATGTCAAACAGAGAGACTGAATGCCGTACCTCGACTTCAAGATAGTTGCTTGCATCTGTAAACAACCTCTGATATCTTCGCTGTGGGAATCCAAGCTGGCTTCTTCCCTCAAATAACTCGGAAACGTGTTGTTCAGGTGGTCCAGTCCGGAAGAGAGTTGCAGGACATCGTTGAGAGCTTAAGCTCTCTGTTCCGAGGCATAATCACCATCTGCATAGAACTTGGCAAGGATGTCGTTCAAGACATCAAATAGTGCTTGTGAATGGACGAAGAATTCTAGATAAGAGGGATGGTCAAGCGGTTGGGTGCCTTAAGCCTTTTCAGACAAGCACTCGTTGTCGATAAGAGCCAGTGCTGGGACTGCGTATTTGCGTGATAGAAGAACTGGACGTCCAAAGGCCGTAGCTGTAAGTCTGGGAATGAGGTATCAGAAGATCACTACCTCAGCGCTTATTCGCGTCACCGTTGGACTGGTGAAAGTGTGTTTGGTGGGGGCGGGAAAGCCCCGGGGTTCCACAGCTGTCAGCAGTTGATCTCGGAGATCGGAACTAAGGGGGCTGAGTGAGACACGGGAGTTCGATGACTAGGTCTTAGCCCGGGAAGTGCAATAGTTCAAGTTGTTTATTTCGACTTCGTCTTATTTGCTCGCCTAATCTGAGCACCAGTCAAAATGGTCACTTCTTGGCTTCAATGTCAGGGGTTCTCATCATCGTGGACTGGCTGTCAGCATGCTGCATAAAACTTCCCCGATCCTAGGTGGAGCCATGTCAGCAGATTGCATGATGCAATCTGATGAGTCGACTTCCAAGTTGCGAGGTATTCAGATCTGTTGTTTGATCACGCGGCTTTGAGTTTCCAATTCTTGGGAGTTGCAGTTCATGTTCATATAGATTTTCGAAGGCAGAAAAACCATAAATTCACGTCGATCCCACGATCTTCTAGGTTGGCGTCAAGTATTCACAAGTGTCAACAGCCTCAAAGCTCACCAGCAACCCCCTGGTCGAAGAAACCTTTGCTCATTGACTCAAGGCCCTCCTAAGCCAGCCGCAGATACGTCGAGTCAAGAATTGAATCGGAAGTGGAAGGCTGGTCCCGATGGAAGTTGACTACGACAGACTGGTTGTCTGGCGCCAGACTTCGTCTCACGACTGGCAGAGAAATCTCGACGAGACAGAGCGCTACTGGGCACAAGTTGGCTGGCTTCACAATATCAACGGCCGAAGACCCTTCGAAGTTACCGGGCACGTGTCTTTGGAGGTTGAGGCGAACTCGCCTACAGCTGCCACGGCTACCTTTGTCCTTCCGCAACAAGAACACCAAAGTGCCCGGGAGGCATCAGCGGGTCGAGACAATCATCGAACAGGACTCCTTCAACAAGATTTTGAAGGCTTGCAAGGACTTGGGCGCTACTGTCACTCATGTCTTCCATGCTGCGATCCCCATCGCAACACAGCTCAACATGCCGTGTCGGCATATCACTCTGGCTCGTCTCGGGGGGGCTGCGGTAGAGATCGATGTTCCGTCGGCTAGGGCCAAACAGAGTGATCGGGCTGGCCGCAAAGAAGAGTCCCTGCGGTTTTTATCAGATGTTCAAGAGTGGTATCTGTTCGTGCGCCATGACAAACACCAGGGGCAGCTGGCTTCTCACATATGGGCGGGCTTCTTGTGGGGTTTTCCTAAGCCACCTCGAAACCCTCTACCTTGGCCACTCCCTCGAGAATCTCCGTCCTTCTCAATGTCGAGTCTGGGGCAAATGAATGGCATTATACCGCCTCATTTGGGCCGAATCAAAACTTTCAGGCCGTAGGTGAAGGGGGACGAGATGTCTAGTGGCTACGGCGCTTTCTTGATAACCCATCGTGGAGAGCTGAGCGTGGCGGCTGCTTACAACGATGCCTGGCATGAAGTTCGTGATGTGCTAGAGTTCCTGGAGGAATGCAGAAATGTAGTTTTCGAGGCTTTAGGAATAGACGAGTGATTCCTTACGTGGCGTTTCGGTACTAGACTATATATGTTGGAGCCGAAACAAACACACCCGTGACCGAGAGAGAACGATGGAATTTCAGTGCGAGAATGAGAGGTTAAAAAAAGGACCAGCGCCAGCCATTGTGCCCCTGATTCATGATTCAGAACTGAGTTGCTGGTTGAATATGGAGCCCCTAAAAATAAACTGAAAGTGTATTCCTCTGTGCGGCACGAAGTTGATACCTAGCAACCTATCCAGCTAAGCTGATTTAGATACCATCTCTTCCGGGATCCTTCTCGCGATACAGACGCAAACGGCTCAACCACCAACTCTCAAGCGGTGAGGACATACGTCATTCAGTGTCAGCTGCCGGCTACAGCTGCTTAATTTGGCAGCGAGCGGGACCATTTTGAAGTTGGCCCGCTCCCAGTGGCACCTCAATGCGGAGAGATTCACTTGACGCGGAGAAATGCTGCCTGTCTAACCTTCAACGACCACAACTCTTGTCTTTCATTGAGCCATTTATCAACACTCTTCATTCCCCTGAGGGTCTGCGGTCTTCGGCGCCGGTGACCGAGCACCTTGTGATCTGCCCTTCGCAGTCACCCCCGCCCTGTAGCTGCTAGATCCTCTTTGCGGGGTCGACGTGAGGAGATCTGAGTGGTTCTCTCCTTCTCTCGGCAGTAGACTGGGCCATTTCTTCTACCAATTGCCGGACGGGAGTCGTTCATCGGTTTCGGCGCCGACGGCCGACAAGAGACCCAGTTGCCTCGATGAAGCTGTCTCCCCAAGGCAAGTTGAAGCTTGTACTGGGTAATGCGGAGTATGCCCGGCGTTGGAAGGGGTACCCACATCTTGAGTACCGTTGGTAGCTTCACCAAGATGAGGGGATATAAAAAGGGTGCCGTGGTGCCGGCTGATGCCTCCTGTGCTGGATCTGGATCGAAGAGTTGGCCTTTCTGGAGACGAATCATGTACACCATGTTGACGGCGCTTGCTCTGGCCGCCTGGCTGCTACCGTCCTCAAGAGCTGCGCCATCTGACCGCAGCGCGAGTTGCGATGCATTGGCAGATGGAGTCAAGGAGTCGGTGGCGGGGTTGACTGCGGTCAAGTCTGCTCTCGTCCCAGCCAACATGCTCAACATCTCAACTACCTTCAACTCGGCTGCATTCTGCAGAGTGAACGGGACAGTCCCATATCCGGAGAACAACACAGTCGTATTTGAAGTCTGGCTGCCAGAGGATAGTTCGTACAATGGCAGATTCCTCGCCGTCGGTAAGTTCCCAACACTCGTCCGGCATCAGACCATGCGAACATGGTCTCACGTGCTTTTGCAGGCAACGGAGGCCTCGCGGGGAGGATTGACTATGCTGCGATGGTCGAAAACGTCAACAAGGGCTTTGCCACGGCGGGAAGCGACAGCGGCCACAGAGCCGAGGACAATAACGGCGGCGACGCGTACCCGGGGGGCGTTCGACTGCCCTTCCTCCACGACAAGAACCAGGTTCTCGCATGGATCCGTAACTCGATTGCACTGTTTACGCCTCCTGCCAAGCAGATCGCCGGCATGTACTACGGAAAGTCACCTGAGCACGCCTACTACAAGGGCTGTTCCACGGGCGGTGCCCAAGGCTTCGCGCTGGCCGAGTACCATCCTGGGCTGTTTGACGGCATCGTTGCCGGGTGTCCTGGAAACTGGTACTCGCACCTCGCGTTGTCGTTCCTCTGGAACCAACAAGCGACTCTGGTACGTGTAGGGGAAGGTCTTGCTCGATAGGTAGACGTCCCACAGCACGTTATCTTACAAAACGTCCTAGGACTCGGCTTTCCTGCCCCAAGAGTCGCTCAACCTCATCCGTAACGCAGTCTTGGATGAGTGCGACGAACTCGACGGTGTTGCAGATGGTGTGCTGGAAAACCCCCTCGACTGCACTTTCGACCTGAACAAGCTCGCCTGTCCCGCATCGACCACGAACACTACGAACTGCCTAAGTGCGGAGCAGCTCGCAGCTGCCAGCGAGATCTACGCGGGCCCACGCTGGGCCAATACCAACGCCAGCCTATACCCCGGCTTCGATCTCGGAAGCGAGTCTGAGTGGATGGAGCAAGAGGGCCGATTATCGCTGTCGTTCTCGCTCCCCCTGCTGCAGAACATGGTGTTTGACGACTTGAGCTACGACGGGAGCACCTTCGATTGGTCTAGCGACGTCGACGCGCTGGATGAAAAGGTCGGCAGTCTGATTGATTCGATTAGCACCAACTTGACGGCGTTCAAGTCCGGCGGGGGAAAGCTGCTCGTAACCCAAGGATGGGCCGACCCTTATAACGCGGCTACGTGGCCTATTCAGCACTTGGAGGATGTCGAAAAGGTGACGGGAAGCAGGAGTGATTGGGCTTCCTTGTTCATGGTCCCTGGTACGTTGCCATGATCCTTGATATGATCAACACGATGACTGACTTGATTATACAGGTGGCGGTCACTGCGGCGGTGCGTCAACCTATCCCCAGGTTCCGGGAGAGCAGAACTCGCTCGAAGCAATGATTGCCTGGGTCGAGAACGGGACCATTCCCACGGAGCTTGTCGGCAGTTCCCCGGCGGATGGGAGCAGGAGGACCAAAAAACTCTGCCCTTGGCCCCAGACTGCGAAGCTTGTCGGACATGACATCGACGACTCGAAGTCTTATACTTGCTCATGATGTAGTTTCATCAACAGACTGATGACATGGACGTCGTTGAAAAAGAACACTGCAAATGCATCATATGCCCAATGGGAGTTTGATCAATCGTTCTGAGTTTTGACAAATGAAACGTAAAATATTACAGGTAGGTATCAACATTTGGTACACAACATGTCCCCATCCAAGACACCGCCTCGATGCACCATCCCCGACTCCGTTACGATGCAAACCGTAGATCCCACAAGAAACCACAAATAAAAAGCTCTATAACCAGTCTATAGCATCCCACTTTTTTGTTCCTCAAGATGCGTTTAATCAAAAGCAGAAGACGGCATCGGACATCTTGGACATGGCACCAGGCTTCTCGAAACCCAAGTTCACCAGCGACTTCTTGGCGGCGTTGACCATGCCCGGCGGCCCGCAGAGCATGATCTTGGAGTCCGGACCGGGGGCGGGGAAGCGCTCGGCCATCATGTCCTGCGTCACGTAGCCGACGCCGTACGTCCAGTTCTCGGGAGGGGCGTCCAGGAGGTAGTGCAGCTTGAAGTTCTTGGGATACCTCCTCGCGAAGGTCTCGAGCTCGTTCCTCAGGAGGATGTCGGCCTCGGAGCGGTTGGCGTAGATGAGGCTGATCTCGGTGGTGTCGCGGTCGTCCTCGCAGATGGCGCGGATGAGCTGGTACATGGGCGTGATGCCGGTGCCGCCGGCCAGCATGCCGATCTTCTTGCACAGGCCGCGCTGGTAGCGCATGGCGCCCTTGGGCCCGCGGAAGAGGACCTCCTCGCCGACCTCGACGTTGGCGAGGTACTTGCCCGTGAGCAGGCCGTCGGGGTAGCAGCGGATGACGAGCTCGAGCTTGCCGAGGTCCGAGTTGTTGGAGGTGGGCGTGTAGGACCTGCTGACGGACTTGCCGTCGATCTCGGCCTTGATGGCGACGTGCTGGCCGATGGGAAGACCCAAAACGGTCTTGGGCGTCGGCAGCTCGAAGACGAGACGGTAGACGTTGGGGGCGATGAGCTCCTTCTCGACCAGAGGGAGAGGGTGGTAGTTGACGGGATCCAGCCAGCCGCGCTGCAGGAGAGGGTTGGCCTTGGCGACCTTGGGCATCTTCTGGTGCGGACGGAACTTCATGGGCGTCAGGTCGTAGTGAAGCAGCTTGGAGAGCTTGTTGGCGGTCATGGTGCCGGCAACAGCGAAGATGGCGGAAGCGACGGCGAAACCCTCGACGAAGCCGAAACCGGCGCGCTTGGGGCGGCCGGCGGCGGAGGAGCCGAAGGACAGCCATGCGGGAAGCTGTAGGTTGAGGCGCTGAAGGGCGGCGATGAGGTCCTGGCCGGCGGGCGTGTTGGAGGCTTGATGGGCGGCGACGGCGCCGAGAGCCAGGAAGACGGCGGCGGCGGCGGCCTGGGATGCGACGCGGGCCGGGCCGGAGGTGGTGGTGGGCTGCTTGGGAGCGGACTTGGGGGCCAGGCGGACGGCTTTAGGCGCGTTGCGCTTGTTCGCGCCCTTGAGCTTGCCGACACGGAACTCGGCCATGATCTCGAAGGCATCTTCCGAGTGGCCTGCGTTGTCGAAGGCCTCTGTGGCGTCGACACCAGCGGCGTCGACGAGAACCTCCGCGCCACCAGGGTGATCGTGGAGGTATTTCGTCACGTCGTAGACTAAGGGCGAGTTAGCAGTGAGGTTGAAATATGTGCATGTGCATGTGAACTTGCCCTCGCCGTGGATGACCATCCAGCAGTCCTTGGCTTCTCTGTGAGCGGCGACCTCCTTGGCCGTGTACTCTTGGCCTTCTGTTGATGCCATGATGTGCTATGGGAATGTGAAAGTGAAAGTGTTTTGGAGTGGGTATCTCAGTAAGTGGACCAAGGAAATGAAGAAGGAATCGGCGGCAATGAGACCGACTTCAGGATGAGTGCGCGGATATATGAACGGATTGCTATCTTATTTAAGAAAAGACAACGAAAAGAAGTATCGCTGATATGGTAAGTGCGAGATGTATTGGGAGGAGGGCCCCTTTCGGATCGGGCGTCGGGTCGTGGAAATCCAACTAGTATTATTTATCGACAGATTGCGCCATGGCGACAATGCACACGATATCCACAATTTAATAAATAAAAATCTTCCCAGAGCAGTCGGTCGACTCAAGGTGAGCCAGTGCTAGGAACAGGGTAATGTCCGAAACAGCGTGGGGGGGAAGATGCCGAGGTTCACATTTCGAAAGCGAGGGAGAGATAAGTGTGGACATCGAATGAGAGTACCTACCTACCTTAGGGAGAGACCGGGCTGGAGGCGTGGGATGGAGCTCTGGAGACAGGGAAACGGGGCCGCGGCGATCGGGCGGTCGGCCGTCTGACAAAGACAAGCGACGGGATTGGATGCCGGAGTGGACGGAGTCGAGCACGCCGTACTTAGTATGTTGCGCTGGCCTTTCGGAGGGGCCGAGGCGGTGATGATGATGACGATGCCCTGTTTCTTGGTCTCTTGGTTTGCTGTCAAGTTTTGGACCGGACTGTTCTTCGACTTATCGCCCCTGGAAGCCACGAGAAAACGGTTTGATGTCTCCATTTTTACGTGTGTTGATGGCAGAAAAACAGAGTCAAGCACTCACTTTCACTTTCCAGGAGTCAGGAAGCTGCCAAACTGCCCAGCTAAGGTACTGCCGAAGAGCCAAGAGATTAGATGAGCTTGGCAGGTTCGTCTCGGACTCTCGACCTCGAGAAGGCGCTCCTGCCATGTTCTGCGCAGTGGACCCGCAGTTAAGAAATGGTGGATTATCATTGGCTTGCTCTTGCTAACCTAAAGCACCCGGCCAATGACATCCCATCTTTGGACCCTGATTACACTACGTGTGTGGCAGGCACAGACGAGCCGAGGCGACGGATTTCGGGAGTTGGGACGGCGAGAACGGCGCGTCGCCTCTGCAGGAAAATTTGCATCGGCAGGGGTCAAAGGAAAGCGGGTCAGGTCGCTGCGGGTCTCATGGCAATTTCAGGGCCCGATTTGATAAGCTCCCTTTTTTAGCTGTTGTCGATGTTGTCTCTCGCCTCGGCACTCTTCAGCCTCTAGCGCAGATCATCCAAGCAGCTCCTATTAAAACACATGAAACGTGCCTAAAGTCCCCGGTTTTTCCTTCCATTTGGCGCATTTCTGTTTTCCGCATCCTTGTCCCTCAGTTCCGCTGTCATGCCAGAACCGCGGCTTGTCTCCGTGCCCACCTCACGGAGCCGATTGCAATGCTGCTTCTCTCCGTCGTCTTCTGCTTCTTCTCGTCTCTTGCGCCGTTCGTTTTTGTGGCCCCCTTTTCTTTCCAGGTTCCTTCGGACTTGAGCGCCCATGAAGTCATGTTTTCCCTATCGCGGCCCCCTCCCCCTTGCTCGAGGGGATTTTGATCGTGAGCCTCGGCAGGCCACTTTTTCTTAGCTGTCCGTCGGTCTGTTTCCACCGAAGAATTGGCATTGCCCAGGATCGGATTGGATAAGCTACGGGATGCATCGTTAATCTGACGGCGGTACGTACTGTTTTAGAATCCGACTTTTTTTTTTTTTTTTTTGGCTCCTCCATTTCATATATATCGTGAACTCGTTGCTTCCCCATTACCACGCCTTCTACATTGAATCCAAGAAGCGTCTCGTCTGCTACCACCTGTGCCTCATTATACCCCATCTTAATCTGCTAGCATCGTCGCATTTCCTTTCAGGCGTATACGATCCTCACATCACATCACATCACTGCACACTACACAATGTCATCACAACGCTTTTACCTCCTGGGCGAAGACCCCTCAGCCACAACAGAGATCGACATCCCTGCCTCAACAGACGAGGAGGGCCTCCAGCATCTCGCTGCCTCTCACTTCGCTGTCGTCGATCACAAGGGTAAGCCTTTGCTATGCCGGTCCTCTGCAGATCCAAGCTAACATACTCAGGCATCGGCTTCGCCTCCGGTGATGAGGCTCTGACAACGGTAGCTGACGTCCTCGCCGCTGAGGGCCCCGTCGCCCTCACCATCGACGGCAAGGCCGTCCGCGATGTCCCTGGTCCCACCGGCCTACCCTTCATCGGCAATTACTTCGAAGTCTACCCCGATCATCTCGGCAACCACCAGCGCCTCTTCGAGCGCTACGGCCCCTTCATCAAGACCAACAACATGGGCTCCGTCATCTACCACACCAACGATCCCGCCCTCGCCAACATCGTCTTCTCCGAGAGTGACTTCTTCACCAAGAACATCATCCCCGGCCACCCCCTCTACCCTATCAAGAACCAGGAATCCGGCGTCTTCCTGGGCGACACCGACACCCCCGAGTGGAAGATCGCACACAAGTTCCTGCCCCCGGCCTTCGGTCCCAAGGCCGTCCGCCACTACGCCCCCACCATGCAGGCCACCGTCGAGGACGCCTTCAAGGTCTTCGACGAGCTCGACGAGAAGGACGAGGCGTGGAACGTCTACCCATACATGCTGAAGCTCGGCTCCCAGGCCGTCGGCAAGCTCGTCCTCGGCATGGACTTCAAGCACTTCACCGCCGTCGACGCCCCTCCCCACGAGATGGTCATCCGCATCGCCCAGTCCCTCGAGCTCAACAAGAAGATCACCTCCATGGGCAGCTGGTACGCCAAGCTCCCCTTCGGCGACCCCCAGCGCCTCCGCGACGCCCGCGGTCGCATCATCGACATGATGAACGAGTCCATCGCCGCCGCCTCCAAGGGAACCGAGGATCTCGAGCTCCAGGAGGCCGCCCAGCAGGCCGAAAACATGGTCGACTACGTCCTCCGCGCCGCCGATCGCGAGGGCAACAAGCTGCCCAAGGACCGCATCATGGAGCCCCTTGTCGTCGCCACCGGCGCCGGCTTCACCACCACCTCTTCTCTCCTCTCCTGGCTGCTGTACGGTCTCGTCGCCTACCCCGGCATGCAGGAGCGCCTGCTGCAGGAGCTCATCGATAACGACTTTGACGAGAACACCAAGGTCACCGCCGATCTCACCCAGAAGCTGACCTTCCTCGACAAGTACATCAAGGAGACCCAGCGCAAGCACAACCCCTCCTATCAGCCCGCGCGCACCTCAAAGGTCGACATGATTCTGCCCGGCGGCTACAAGCTCCCCAAGGACTCCATCGTTATCCCCGCCATCCACCACATCCACAACAACACGCTCGTCTGGGACAACCCCGCCCGCTTCGACCCGGACCGCTGGGACACGGAGCAGGTCAAGAACCGTCCCAACGCGTCCTACATCCCCTTCGCCACCGGCCCGCGCATGTGCATCGGCTTCAACTTTGCCCTGCAGGAGGTCAAGGTCTTCCTGCCCAAGCTTGTCTACCGCTACAAGTTCAGCCTTGCGCAAGACGGTCCCGTCGAGTACGACCCCATGTTCCAGCTCATCCGCCCGAACAACCTGTACGTGCGCGCTGAGAGGAGAGTCAAGTGGCCTCCCAGGAGCGACGCCTAGGATGGTCGGTGCGGTGTAGATTTCTGGGAGAAAAAGTTCATTTGTATGTACCATCATTGTCGGTGTATACCCTGGAGCATTGCATGGCGCGGAATTGGGGTTTTGGGTAGATCTCATGATATAGACTTAGACTGGAAGATCTAGGCTAATCACAATTGCTTGTTTATTTTGATATACTCTATTTGATTCTAGCGTCTGCGATCGTGAGTGAAGGACGACTGATGATGTCCGATGTGACGTCTCCTTAATAAAATTACGATCAGAGTAAAGATCTTCTCAACACCTTCTAGAAGCCTGCCGGGAGCGATCCTCTCACACCGTCCCTACCACCTTCTAACCCGCTCTCGGCGGGTCTCGCTCGTTTGCTCGGTTTACGCCAAGCCATCGATCCTTTCTCAAAATATCACGAACGAAACGAACTCAGGTTGCAGTCTCCAATTTACTTGTGCCTTTAGCTCGCTGTTTAGTGTAAAATTGAAGAAAAGCTATGGGCCACTGCCTTGAAGTGGGCATTTCCAGTCACACTAGGTACCTAGTTATCCCCAACGTTCTCACTCGAACCACTCCGCTCCAAACTTTCCCGTGATTCCCAACTCCAGCAGCCCATCCCTGAGAACCTCCTCTCTCCTCCCCTCCAAGTCCTCCATGTCCCAGTTCACCGCAACAAACCTCCCGCCCAAGAACCGCGCCTTCTCAGAACAAAGCCACGCCACGGTCCCGCCCACCAGCGCCGGCGTGTCGAACGCGAACGGCTTTGAACATGTCGAGCGTCATGTCCGTCGCGATCAGGCCCGGGTGCACCGATGTGTGAGTTTCGGCATCGTAGTTGCTAGTGATTGGGTTCAAGATGTCTGCGTCCTGGGAGAACAGTTGAGCAACACGATTCGGGGTGGGGGGGGTCTGAGAGCTGCTTCCCCCCCTCGGTTCTTATATAGTTCGAGCAATTAGCGGATGGATAGCAGGATCGAGCTGACGTGAGTTGCAGGAGTCGTTCAGATATTATCCAGAGTCCGAACGGGATGACGTGAGAAATAGCTCGGACTCATGCGAGTTGCAGTAGCTATCCAACATTGGTCCGATCTGAGAATTGTTCGAGATCATAGGCTTCCAATTCGTACGCCTCATCGCTCGTGAGTTCTGTGCTTCTGCTGAAGTAATTCAATGCGCGTGAATGGGTGAGTGAGCACTAGTTTGGGCATCGCGGGAACGGACACAACGATTGATAGGCTAAGAGACTTGACCTTCAGACCTCCGTAGTCATGACAACGCGTGTTGTTCTCTTTTTCAACCCGACTATGTATTCAAGGTTCCCGGTTGTAGTCAAACCACCTCTAATAGAACTGGCCGATGAACGGGTAGGAATTTAGGAATTTACGACATCGATTCGCTTGTGGCCATGAAGGTATTTTCCTTCATCCAGCGAGATCTGAAGGCCGATTTCAATGTTTTGGAAGCAGTGCCTATGTCCAGATTTGCAGAGAACGTGGGCTTCAAGGAGTACATTTTATAAATTTGTAGATTGAGTTGAACAGAATGATCCCGAAGTATTTCAAGCCTTCTGTTTTACCACAGTTCGTACAATCCTCTCTTTTTCAGATTTTACGGCTAGGTATCGGCGGACCTACATGTAGCTGGGCTTTGGAGTGCCTCCATTCCCCATGACTAGGTATCAAACCAGCGCGTAACTCTTACTGTTTCTGATGCCACTCTACTATCTGTTTCCTTATATTGGATGTTACTGCGATATATGAGTAGATGTCGAATCTCAACTGTCCACGCCAAACGTTTGATCAGTCATTATTGGCCCATAATGTCGAATTATGGGTCCTAGTAACACTCTCTGCCGCGATACAGCTGCCACTTTTGGACAATGTTCCAACAACCAACAAGGCTCGAGTGGGCTCCTTATTGCAAACCTGCATATCATCCAACGGCCAAGAAGAGGGGTAACCCCTCGGTTCCAAAATATAAAACGTCCGGCTGAATCTTTCCATTCCCTACATTCTTCTTGTCTTTCAATCACCGACAAGCTCTACGTCTCGTCGGAGTTACCGCAGTTGACACTTGAGCGATGTCTTCAAACACAACGGGACCAGCGCTTGAGCCTGCAGCAGCGGTTCCGGCTCGAGATCTTTCTCCGATCGGAAATCCCCTCGAGGATGCCGGAGACGAGGTAATTGTTGGCTTCCAAAGAAATCACGCGAAGCCCCTTCGCTCACCATGATTAATTCAATCGCTCTAGTTCCAGGACGACGATACCTCAGAGCTTGGAAGTGTAAGTGGTCAAGTTCCCCCGTTTTCCCGCCGATACTGATCATCTTCAGAGCGTGGCGTCTTCGAGCGCGAGCCTTGCGAGTTCAATCCGTGATTTCCGAGTGGAAAATGGTAGAACCTATCACAGGTACAAGGATGGGAGTAAGTCGCCGTCGCTGCCAGCAACTCTTGCCATTTGCACGAATTCTTGACTGAAATTTCCAGAATACAATCTTCCGAACGATGAATCAGAGAACGAAAGGCTTGGTAGGTTGACCTCTAACCTGGGTTGAAGACACAAAACACGCGGACGAAGGCAGCTAACGTAGCGGCCCGTCAAGATTTGCAACACAACCTCTTTCTTCTGACTTTCAACAACACATTGGGACTCGCGCCGCCCAACAAACCTGATTCGAAGGTTAAGCGTGTGCTTGACGTAGGGACTGGTACCGGAATCTGGGCTATCGACTTTGGAGAGGAGCATCCAGACGCAGAGGTCATTGGCTTTGATCTCTCCCCGTCCATGCCGGATTTGTGAGCGGATCCTCCCTTTTCCCGCTTTCTTGTGATTTATGCTGATTCTCTGCAGCGTTCCTCCAAATGTTAGGTTCGAAATCGATGATCTCGAAGAAGATTGGACGTGGTCTCAGCCATTCGATTACATCCACAGCCGAATGATGACTTCATCAGTAGCCGACTGGAAGACGTACGCTCAAAAGGTGTTCGAGTGAGTTGTTCTGACTGCAAGGCTTCAGCTTGTTCCTGACGGCCTTCTAGCAACCTGGCACCTGGAGGATACTTCGAGCTGCAGGAGATCGATTTATTTCCTCGATCCGACGACGATACTCTGAAACCTGACTCTGCACTTTCGAAATGTACTGACTACATGTACAAGGCGTCGGTCATCTTGGGCCGGCCCTACCAGGATATTCCGGCGTTGGTGAAGGTCCTTGAAGACACAGGGTTTGTGGATGTGAAGTTGAATTCATTCAAGTGGCCGTCAAATCCATGGCCTAAAGATCCTAAGTATCGAGAACTGGGACTCTGGAATTACGAGAACCTATCTGGTGGGCTTGAGGCGCTCACTATGGCGCCTTTCACTAGAGCTCATGGCTGGACGAAGGAGGAGGTGCAACTCTTCCTGATCGATGTTCGAAAGGACACAACTAATTCGTCCATTCACGTATACTGGCCCATGTAAGTCGAGGTTCTTTTCGGACGAACGTAAGCTGACAGCCATAGACACGTCATTCACGGCAGAAAGCCGACGAACGACGCGAACCAGGGAAGCCAGTGACGTGTGAGAGGGCCGCATTGACATGGACTTCATACGAATCAGGGCTAGAATAGCGGTATACACACACCCATGTCCCCGAATTGCTGTTCATACCTGCTCCATAGTTCTTTCAAGATATCAGAAACGTGTTCGAGGTGCTGAGTTTGAAAATTCGTTTCCATAAGGGAGATGAGTTCCTGCACTTCCTGCTGCGTCCGCTGATTCCCGCCGCACTCGTTGCCGATCACAACAAGTGGCCAGGTCATCACGTTCACAATTGTGATGTAGTCGCTCTCCAGGCACGCAAGCAGTGCTCGAAGACCCAACAGCATCTCGCGTATATATTTTGCGACGATAACCGCCTTGTGTGCGGGCAGTCGGAAGAGCACGTCTGCTGTGAATCCTCCACGCCAGAGGTAGAGAAGTGCGGCTTTCCCGATTCCGCATTATTTCCCACGCTCCTGCCAAGGCAGTTGACGTTGAGAGTCTCTCTGGCATGCTTGGAGGATTCCGCAGGAATAATGTCGTTTCTAGCTGTTGCATTAACCTAGAAGGAAGGCAACTGTTGAATCCTTAGTCCGACTCGCGACTGAAGGGTGAGGTAGGATGAAACGGGTCATCAGAGCTGTTTGGATACAAACTCCCAATAATTTCCGGTAGGTCAAGGGTCGAGTCTTGCTCAGAGCTGTTCAGAGCAGCTGAAATAACTGCGATAATGGTTAGAAGAGACTTGGGATATCCCACACCTACTTCTAAGTGGTCGAAATCGTCGCTCGGCATGGCTTCGGGTGGGCGTATGTTCCAACATGCCACGCGTTGTGGGGTTTCAGCGGCCTCCCAATAGAGAAGGCCGTTATATCCAGATACGCAACGCACTCTGAGACATGTTTCCCAAGAGAAATAGTAAATATTACGTCAGGTTCGAGTGATTCAATCAGTGTGATTAAGCCGGCTAAGTGATGGGACTAAGCCGTGCTATCCTGGCCGGACCTCGGGAATCCGGCGAGGGTCGGGAGTAGGGCTGTTCCCAGAACCTCAAGCACATCATTTTGTGAAGCAGTGACTACATCGAGGGGCGAAATCTTTCCCCTCAGCATCCCTAGGGCCTTTTGATAACTGTGCAGGGCGACCGCTGACCCAGGCAGCTCGATATCGTGTGGCGCGAGCAGGCGTTTCAGCACATTAGCCAAGGCAAGTAGGGCATTCTTTATCGCGAGAACTTCTTTCGCCAGCGGAAGCAACTCGTTCATGAATGAAACTCCAGAGTAATTGATAGCCGTGAATCTCAGTCGAGAGATTCTGATGACTGCAGTGCAATACACAAGTAAGATTTGGCGAGGCCGTGACTGGTCATTGAGGTCATGGACTCAGGATACTGAATGGCCTGGTTTTCCTCGCCGGAAAAGGTCTCGTTAAGTATATGAAGGCTCGTTGTGTTCCCCATCGCCGTCCGAGAGCAAGTACCCGTATCAGTCATGGTTGGAAATTGGTGTTTCTCGTGACCCCGCACTCACACGCGTCATGCGCCGTTGCTGTAGACTGTATCAGGACCAGTAAGCATCGCGGTCTTTATCCACGCGCGAGTGTCAACGTTATCTAACTAATATCTCTACCTCTTCCTATTGAACCAATGCGTGAATAAGATGATCAATTACCAGGAGGCAACACCCGCTCCGTCTTCGACTGCGAACCGTTCCCTATCGTGGTAAAATCAGGCGAGGGTGCCTTCTTGACTTCCGTCGATGAAAATGCCTACATAGACTTCCAGTCCGACTTCACCGCTGGTATTCTTGGGAAATCCAACCCCGGGCTTCAGGAAGCCATCGTCGAAACAGTCAGAAGTGGTCTCAGAAGAGATTGACGAGATTCAAGTGTTCAGTATTGGGTGGTTTCTCGTCAAGTTCACTGCAAGTGATGAATGAACTGGCTGTGCAAAATAGAAAACAGGAGGCGTCTGACTTCGCCGCTGCGCTAAAGGTCCATGTGGGATCAAACGCTAAAGCGCGAAAGCATTTCCCTGCTACAATGATTCGAAGCTTTGAACCGCGCAGGCAAAGTCTTCCAGAGGATTTGCGGTTTTGGTTGGCAGAGCTTGGGATGAAAACATGGACCACCAAGATCAGCTTATCCCGCAGCGAGCGGGGTGTTTTACAGTCTCGTTTTCTGACATTGGGTTGTCAAGTCAAACATGACGGGTTAATTAATAGCCTGACGAAAAGGAAGTGTAAGATGAAGCAAAATAATATATGTATTATTATTACCTAGACATATCTGTCGGTTTAGGACCATTTTGCAATTCCTTCCATCCCGACTTCAGCTTCATTGAAAATCATCGGGTCAAAGACGTGGAGCAGTACAGCTCAACTAATTCCAAGCCCTACTTCAGAATATAGTAGTAATTATGTTGGACTTGAATGCAGGTCAATTGCCAAGCACGTGAAATCAGATATCGGGCAGGTCTCATTGAAGCGCAAATGAGTTAATCATCGTGTAGCAGCCAAGCTGGGTCACATGTTTCCACCAGAATAGTCTGTCTTCATCCCAAATTGCCAAGTGCATTACACGATGTGTCTTGTGTCGTTGATCAAGGCCTTCTGGCGCTCGGAGCCGGCTTATGAACGCCTCTCGGGCCGTTGCTGGGAAACCGCGGAGTTGGCGCCGTGACGCCGGAAGGGGACATTTGCTACCCCTGCAATCAGATCCTTATCAGCTTTCATTGCATCATCACCGCTGTACTGGTGTGTTTCCAGCCACCTTCCTAGCTCGGTTACTGTGCTGGCGACCACGCTGACGAGTGCGCTTATCGGTGCAAGATCGACCTTGGCTGCCTAGACGCCGTTTGATTCCCTATTTAGTAGTATTTACGCTCAGCGACGGCATTTTGACCCAAATCCGTCCACGCAATCCACCGCCCACTGCTGCAAAACAAGCACCTCCATCATGCGTTCCTCATTGTCCGCGAAGCTGTTGCTTCTACTGAGCTCTTCTCAGCTCGCACTGAGCTCTGCTGGCGATCAATTCGTCATGGCGCCCTCGGCGAAAGACGCGAATGCTCCCGCTCGAGCTCACAAAGTCGACGATTCGATCCTCGCGGCGCTGAAGGCGCATCCCGATCCCGTCGATGCTCTACTGTCTCTGCAGCCAGAGCAAGCCGACAAGCTCGCCGAGCCCCGTCTTCTACACGTTTTCGGGGAAAAGAAACCGCAATGGATGACCGAGGGAGAAAAGCTTCGTCTGCGTCAGAAGGGGAAGAAGTTCCGCGACATCACAAACCACCAAGACCTCTACGCCGCGGATTCGGTCGGCGCTTGGGCCGGCAAAGCCAGTAAGAAACGACTCGTCCTGCCCCGAAGCTGAAGAGACCATCCATTAAACATATCATCCCGTCCAGACCTGCCCAAGATCACACAACAACGCCTGGTCAAGCCCCTCTTCCCTAAAGTCAATCAGACCGAAATGCACGA
Source organism: Colletotrichum neosansevieriae (assembly GCA_036785495.1). NCBI lineage: Eukaryota > Fungi > Ascomycota > Sordariomycetes > Glomerellales > Glomerellaceae > Colletotrichum > Colletotrichum neosansevieriae. The sequence goes on from JAVHLV010000295.1 coordinate 58,149, forward strand.
TGTCCTCGCCCACATGACGAGCTACTACAACCGCTACTTTGACGGCCCGACCGGCGAGGAAAGCTCTCAATGGCTGCATGACCACATCGCCGAGATCATCGCTCAGTCTCCCTACCACACCCATATCTCCCTCGATTACTTCACCCACGAGTTCGTGCAGTCCTCCATCATCGCCCGCTTCGAACCCAAGGTCCGCGACTTTTCCAAGCCCCTGACCATCATCGGCGCCCATCAGGACTCTGCCAACTACCTGTTCCCCCTGCTCCCCGCCCCTGGCGCCGACGACGACTGCTCCGGGACGGTCAGCATCCTCGAGGCATTCCGCGTGCTAGCCACGAGTGGATACATCCCGAAAGAGGGCCCCGTCGAGTTCCACTGGTACGCCGCCGAGGAAGGCGGTCTGTTGGGCAGTCAAGATATCGCAGCTTACAAGAAGAAGGAGGGCGCAAACATTGGAGCCATGATGGAGTTCGACATGACCGCCTTCATTGCGAGGAACGCTACTGAGTCCATCGGCTTCATCAAGACCGACGCCGACGCACCTCTCACAAAGTGGGCGGTGGACTTGAGCACCGAGTACATCAACATTACCACAAGCGTCTACGAGCTCATGCCCGGTGCCGGATCGGACTATATGTCCTATACGAAGCTTGGGTTCCCGGCAACTTTTGCCTCCGAGGGCAACCCTGTTGCTGGCGGTTTCCCTGGCGAATTTGACCCGTACGTGCACACTGACAGAGACACCATGGATGTCGACGACGACTACGGCGTCTTCTCCATCGATCACATGGCAAGGTTCTCTGAGCTGGCTATCGCTTTTGCAATTGAGCAATCTGGCTGGGATAACAAGTGGAGGTAGAGTAAAAGCCATGAATCAAGATGACGAGAGCATTTTGAAAGGGCTCTTCAGGTATAACTAAGTACACTGCGAGGCATGTATTGATGGGGTAACAGGGTTTTGAGGGTCTACTAGAATGCAGAAGAACACTCGAAGAAGGACCCGGACGAGCAAGGTATTCAACACCAGGTCAAGATATCAGATATACGAATACGCCCGAGACAGTGGTCATCGGCGGAGTGCTCTCAGACAACCACATGCTGAAAACCATCCAGCGTAATGCACAGCGTCTGCGATTTGAGATCCGTTGACCCCAACTGTTTTCGTCGTATTACAATGGCTGTCGCGACTGATGACTTCTTCGTCCCTGATATCATGATGTCATTCGCGGAAGCTTGCAACTCTGAGTTATCTTGCTCCTTAGCAAGCCCAGGTCCCTTATCCCTGATCCCGCAGGAGCATCGCTATTCCAGCACCCGAAACCCCGCTGCGATCCCGAGAACGAGTTATCAAATGTCGCATGTCATAGCGCCCGATTCGATGCTTCGTCTCATGGTCATGGACCGCCGAACCTCGCCCGCTCGGAACCCCGGGAGCAGGGACCGGACGACTCTAACTCGTCGCACGAGTTGCGAAGGTTTGGTGAACGCTTTCGAAGACACGAGCCACGAGCCACGGGGTGAGCGCCATCAGACTCAAGCGCCCAATTCTGGTCATATGCCGAGGCACGGTCGTTTCTCATAGCGATGCTTTTCCTCTCATGGCCTTTAATGAAGCAGATGCCCACGATCCCGGTTTGGTCCTCTACCCACGTCCAATCCATTTACCCAACTGCGTAACAATGTCTTCAGCAGTGACTACGACCGCCTTGAGTAAAGGCAAGGTGAAGTTGTCAGGTGCGCAGGAGACTCTCTTGATCACCCTCTTCGCCCGCGCCAAGGACGCCCAGTCGTCTCACCCGATTCTGAACGACCACTACGCTCTCGAGGTCGTCAACCAAATCAAGGAGCAGGGTTATGATTTCAATCGCACCTCCATGGGCTTGCAACGCCTGTCGACGTTCTCAGCCTCCGTCGCGATGCGCGGCCGCATGCTGGACATCTGCACCGAGAGATTTCTTCGCAGGAACCCGGGGCCCGCCACCGTCATCCACCTAGCTTGCGGCATGGACGCGAGGTGTCACCGTGTACAGTGGCAGGGCGAGGGAAGGGTGTGGATTGACGCCGACAAGGAGGACGTCGTCGAGCTGCGCCGTCAGGTCTTGAAAGATCCCGAGCCGGGAAAGGGGGCCGAATACCGCCTGATCCATCCCAATATTCACAGCGACACTTGGCTTCGCGAGGCCAAGATCCCCGTCGACAGACCCGTCCTGATCTTGTTCGAAGGCCTCACCCCGTACCTCACGAGCGACGAGATGGTTGGTTTGGTGAGGCGCATCGTCAACTACTTCCGCTCACACGGCGCTCACGGGGAGCTTCGCTTCGACGCCGTCGGCTCCATCACGTACTACGCCATGAACTACATCTTCAGAACGCCATTCAAGACCATGGGCACGCAATTCCACTACTACTTGGACGACCCGAGGTCTCTCACACAAAAAGTGCCGGGCCTGAGATACAAGGATTCCATGTTCTTGGTGCCGGATCTGTTCCGATACGGCTTCTTGGGTCTAATCCTCGGGTTCTTCACTTGGCTCATCGACTTGTTCCGTATTTCCGGACGTCTTGGAGGAGGATATGGCTACGAATTCTGAGACTGGTAATCTTGACATCGACCAACACGCGTTTTCAGAAGGCTGTGGCCTATTTTAGGTTTTTGTTTTAGTTGGGGGGGGGGGGGGGGGGGGGGGTCATCATTTAAGGGATTCATTTGAGCATGTATATGCATGTGTGTTTGGTAAAGACTGTGATTCTCAGTGTAATTTTAAAACCAAAGACCATGGCAAAAACTTGCGCTTACTACGGTGATAAGCAAATCTTGTGAAAAGTTATAACACATCTGTTGAAATATTGACTATATAAGCGCCAAAAACATCCGCTCCTGTTCCCCCCTATTCCAAACTATGAAAGCACGATCAATGTTGTGAGGCACGATAGCCCCTGGTATCTCTTGTCGCAAATTCTCAAGCAGACGCGTTGGTATGTATGAATCCGTCAAAGTTCAAAGCAGCGCGGGCGGTGTCGTTATCTTTCAACAACACTTCTACCGCGCAGGCGACGATGGTCCAAACGCCCAGAATGAAGTTGCTCCTATGTACGCCGCCTCCGCTTGCTGGCCACTTCGGGTCAAACTCGGACAGCTGCTTGTAAAACGTAGCAGTCCAGACACCCATCCAACTCATCCACAGCCAGAGCGATCGGAATCGGATCAGATACAGCGGGAGGCAGATCAGGATCGGGCTGATGAGAGCGACTAGGAAGCGATGGAAGTTTCGACCGCCGACGGTGTAGAACGAGTTGATCTTCATTTTCTGGTCGTCGACAATGTCTTGGTAGCTGTAGGCGGTATTGAGGTAGATGATCCAGAAGAAGACCATTGTGCACAGCGGAAAACATTGGCTGACGGTGAAGTCGAACGGCTGGTGTCGTCCATAGATTGCGGATCGTCCCAAAACGGCCGGCCACGCGATCGTGAATCCGAGTATATACTGTGGGTAGATGCGAAGTCGTTGGGCGTTGGGCCGCTTTCCGTACGGGTACACACATGAGGCCAAAATAACCGGTAACATGTGTTTCCATCTGTGAGGCAAGTGAGTGCTATGGTAATTGGTACGACGCAGGATGGGGGGAGCATACACGTCCTTCCCGTCAAGTATCTTATGAACCAATGCCAGCGACACGAGCAGCTGAAGAATCATCCACAGCATGGCGTCCGTGACGGTGACCTTTTCAGCCGCGAGTGGGCGATCCTTGGTTCGAGCAACCTTTGCGTCGATTTCGCGGTCGACGTAGTCGTTCCATACCATGCCCGCACCGCAAAACAAGTAGGCCGAAACGAAGCACAACGCTGTCTGACGGAAGACAAAAGCAGGTTGGATGGTGGAAAGCGGTCTCGATAACTCAGTTGCGCCAGCTAGTAAAGCAGACCATACTGTCGAGGCTCAGTTGCGCTGGTTCGATATACTTCGTTTTTGCGAAAAAAGACATACCTCCTGCGAACGTGGTGAAGAGGGGCGTGTACTCGTTGTACCGGGAAAGCACCACCAGGTTCCAGAACAAGGTGACTTGCGTCGGCCTCGGCGGTCCGTAGTTGATCTCCTGGAGCTTCTTCGCGTCCAGGGCGATCTTGAGCATCTTGTGGGCGTCTGAGAGGATATCCATCATCATGTGTCATGTAATGATGATTGAACATGTAATGATGATTGAGCGGACCGACACAACAGAGGTAACTTGAAAGTTTCAACAGCTTACCATCGAAGCCTAAGCCTGAGAAGGGAAAACACCAAGGCCTTCGGATTCCTTGTCCGCCCTTTAATTTCCCATTCCTACAGTGCCAAACCGAGGCCGACACGCGCCTAGATACCTCGATATCCACGGCGAGGAACAAAAAAAGGACGGCTTGCTCCGCGGGTTCATCTGGGGCCGTTTCAGAAGTGACGTCGATTGGCCGGTTGAGTTTGTGCTTGCATGGACTATGCCTTACGACAACGCGCTGACGTGCGCTGGCTTTTTCTTACTTTGCCGTGTCTGGGATTCGCCTACAAGACATCTTAGCACCGTCCGTGGGTTCACGACAGCCCACAGCTGGACGGCGCGGGGTGTAGAGGGTGGCCCAACGGGTTCAGAACAGACAATCATGCCCTTAATCTAAAATGGAAGAATCGCTTTTAGCACGTTCCAGCTTTTTTCTTCGTCTTGAAAGTCCGGAAGAAGAACACGAGAAGTAAGGCACGCGGAGGTTTTGCGAGACCATTCGATAACAACACCAGATGTCTTTTCTCTTTTCTCTTTTCTCTCTCTCTTTCTCTGTGTCTCTCTCTCCCACTTGCCGAGTCTGCGTGATATGAACATCAGGGATGACCGTTAAAGTGCTCCCCCGTCGGCTCTTTGATCGCCATTTGTGGGGGTTTCTGGAAATCTCCAAGGGGAATCCAGACTGGAGGGATCTATGCTCTATCGCGGATCGGGAACTAGCGGTGCACATCAGTTTTTAATTCCTCGGCTCCACGCCCACGTCACGCGGGAAACAGCAGCATCCCAGTTCGAGTGCACTATGGTTGGGCCACGCCGCCACCTCCGCCTCATCTCTACGTGGCGGCCTGTGGAGTGATATTGGGCGCCGCGGGCACCGCAGTTGCGTACGATCTCTGAGAAGGTGAGCGATGTTGTTGGTTGTCTCGGCGCGTCGCTGTGGATCACAACTATTTTCACCTTTTCGATTGCTTCATGGTCGAATCCTCACTCACAATGCAGCCTCCAATTTGATTTTCTTCAGCACTTCACCCGAGATGAAGCACGCGCACAAGCCTACCAGTAATGAGTGAAACAACATTGAGATGATTTATTGTGACTCGGACACATTCAAGTTGCAGGCTGGCACGAAATCTCTAACGAGACTTCATTGCTTGCCTCGTTGGAGCTGAGCGCTTTCTTGATAACGAACTGTATTCACCTTTTGACTGCTGTCTCATGATCCTTCCCGTCTTGCCAGATAAAACCGCAATCACTAAGGTGGATTTTGTGTCCATCTCATCACATGCTCAGACTCACTTCAGGCGGAGCTGCACCAAAGCCTGTGCATCCTGACTTTTCGTCTGCTGGGGGAAAAGGCACACTAATGTGAGATCAATTTCCAATAACTCAGGCAAATAGAGGTTTAAGAGTGACATCAAGATCATTTGTGCTGCTCAACCTTATTTCAGGAAAAGCAGACATGAAAGAAACTAGAAGATCACTTCATGCCTCCTGCACACATCTCTAAAAATGACGTCTTGTTAAAGCCCCAAGATCCGCAAGAACGGCCCGGTCGCAGATGGTCATATGTTGCTCCTTCTGGATTCAAAATCAGGTGAACCGTATTATGTGACGAATTCATAAAGTACAACTCGAGCGAATTCGGCGGAAACCCTAAACGCCGACCAATGGCGATCGTCTTCTTGGATTGAGAACCGGAATCGTGCTAGAGAATCAAGCAGCTGTTCTGCCTACCCATCGTCTCAGAAGATTTGACTGGAAGTGCACTCACTCAACTTCCACCGCCCTTTTAGACGGAACTGACTGAGCAGTGCGATTTCATATCATGACTTACGAACTCAGCTCGCGTCTCCGATCAAGTACCTCATTACCACTACATACCATATCATATGCAAAATGAGAAGCTAATGAGATAGATGAATGAGATTCTAAGTGAGAGTCGTCAAGTTTAAGGGCGTTTGTTGGTGGGCCACTCGGCGCCCCTACGTCACGCTGACATAAGCAGAGCAAGCCCTGGTCGCTTTCCACATTCTCAAGCTCGATTTTTCCAGCTCATCAACCAACAGATCCGAGACCATTGGAAAATGTCATCGGGAACGGACGCCAAGACGGCGCCGGCGGCGCCAACACTCCCGTCGAACGTCTCGATCTGGACCCCGAAGGACGCCGGCGCCGCGAAAGCCTTGCTGAACGGCAAGGTCTTCACCCGTCTCACCATCACCGACAAAACACAGCCGGCGCAGATCTCAGCAGCGTTGGAGAAGGCCAACAACATCAATGAGACGACGACCTTCTGTCTCGTCCACCACAACGTGATTCTCATCTTCGATGAAGATCAAGACACCCATCATGACCACTTCCGCCTGGTGTGTCTCGCGCTCAAAGACGCCGACATCGGACTCAGCGTTTCGGGATGCATTCACGATGCCCCCGAGGTCTTGCGGGCGGGTTTCCAGCTCGACACGCTGAGCTCGGGGTCCATCTTGGTCGTCGACCTCATTGGCGGCGACGACGACGATGACGAGTCGGACGACGACGACGAGGCTAGCCTTGCGGCTTTGATGAATGGAGAATCTGGCACGACCATGTCTTGAGGCCTGAGGGTCAAGTTTTTCGGCAGAACATGATGGACGTTGATGAACCCGTTCCGGCCCTCTTCGTGGCCTGGCAGGCGACTTCGAATCTCTCAACGAATTTCCACTCGTCCCATGGATGAGATGCTTCGACGGGATAATTTCGCCCATATATTTTTATCCCGATTAGGCAGGCCAGCCAGGTTGGTAGTGTGCGATCTATCTCTAAGCGCCCACAACTGGACCGTCACCATGTCGGCGGAGAAGTGAATCACCGCAGAATGGGCCGCTTATGCTTCGTCTGAGAATGGTGGAGGAGATGTTTGCTGCACGAATTAACGAAATGCGAGTTGGTCAGTAAAATTAGGGTTAATGAAGAGGGCGAGGTGTAAGGAAGCTGTGTCTGACCGTCCTGAGACGATGGTGCAAGCGACCGGCTTATACACAATTTCCAACCCAAATCACCATATGCTCTTATTGCCGTCAATGATTCCAACAAAAGAGATCATGTCAAGAGTTAAACACGTGGTCTCCAATGTCCTCAGCATAATGGACATTCAAATGCTTTGCATCTGAGTGCAATATCAAAAATAATTAGCAGGTACGCTGATCCGTTGCGGGCTGGCGACCCCAGCGATTCCAGGTTTCAGGGCTCCTCTCTTAGCGGAGGCAGTCAATCAGAGTTGACTTTTCCCTTTCACTGGAAGTTGGAACTCAATTGAGAAACTCAATTGAGCACAACTCATTCAATACCAAATCGACTCAAAAATGTAACAAGAGATACCAAGTGCAAAAGATTAAGTGATCAGTGGGAGGCTTGAACTCCCGACCTTGGCATTACTGAACATGCTGGATAGCATATTAGTACCACGCTCTAACCAACTGAGCTAACCGACCGAACTGACTTGGTCAGGCTGCAAGGGCGTCGCTGGGGGCACCTAGATGAAGGTCAGCAACACCCAGCCCCCAACCTTGATGCGACCTGCCATTGCCGAATCGAACACCAGCTTAACAGAGCGGAGACAACAACGATGCGAAGTTTCTCAAGATTTCGTCATGACCTCCTGATTGATTCATTCTGAATCTCCGAGACAGTGTACTGACGTAGAGTAACATCGCATTATCATCGATGTGAATGACCTCTGCTCCCGCCTCCCGCCTGAACACTCATTGCCGATGTGGCATCTGTGCTTCTTAGTAGCGCAGTATACCAGCTAAATCATTCGCGGGGTTTTTCTTTTTCCAGTGACAAAGTAGAAAACGTAAAGTATGCAGTTTCCAGCTTTAGACATACGATAACCGAGAGATCTTATATACATGGTGTTTGATGATAAACAGCAGAATCATCTCGTCACATCTATCGATATCTTACAAATCCCCCCCGAAGCCATCATACATCACCTTAAGCCGCTGTAGGGGCATAGGCAAAGAACTCCTTGACGGCAACACCAGCAAACCGTCCGCCGGACGCAGTAAGGGTGGCCCTCGGCGTAGAGCATGTGGTAGGTCTCGTTGCGCTTCATGAGCCAGGGGGGCCTCGAAGAAGCCGGTGAGGGTGCCGACGTCGACGACGTCGCCCTTGATGGTGACCATGTCCTCGTCGAGCTCGTACCCCTTGAGGGCACCAAACGCGCCGAAGTAGATATAGACCTTGCCGTCGGTGTCGACCATGACGGTGGGGTCGATGTTCTGGATGTCATTGCCCGGCGACGGGACGGTCTGGGAGATGATGGGACCATCGGGGTGAGCGTCCTTGAAGGGGCCGAGCGGGCTATCGGAGACGGCGACGCCGATAGCAAAAGAGTCCTGGGCGCTGGTGCTGGCTTGCGTCACGGGGGCATAGAGATAGAACTTGCCGTCGGCGCCCTGGACGATCTGGCTGGCATATGCGGTGCCGGCGCTGGCCCAGGAAAAGATGGCCTCGGGCTGGGCGACGTTGCGGTGCAGGGTTCAGTCTCCGCCGGCCGGGTCGGGGTTCTTGGCCTCGAAGATCCGCCACTCGTTCATGACGAAGCCGTTGACTGTCGGGCCCGCCTCATCCCGGCCGGAGAGGATATAGAGCGTGTTGTCGACGACAAGCGGCGCTGGGTCGGCGGAGTAGAATGGGGTTGCCGGTGGGTGGACTTGAACATGGTCGAAGTCGACTGGCGGGGGGCAGGGATGACGCCTGCGTGCAGGGGCTGGACCAGCAGCGAAGTAGCGAGACAATCTTTTTTTGGTTCGGGTTGAAGAAGAAGAAAATAAGGAATGAATACACACAAAAAGAGGGGCTGATTTTGAAAGAATGAAAGAGCTTCCCCGAGTCGACTTGGAACCCCGTTCACACTAAACTCGGGGATTTATTCTGAAGGGCCGAGTGACAGTTTTAAAGAGACTTAAACTGGATTGACCTTAGCAAAGAAGTCGTGGACTTTTTTCTCCCCTGAATTTCGTGTGTGATATGAATAAATTGAGCATAGCACCAGAACAGCCGCCAGGGGTCAGATCATCACTTATTCCGATCCCGTACGGCTACTTAAACTGGGGTGATCATGAGACTCGGTTGACTTAAACGACCTTCCCAAATCAACTCAATAGAGCAATACACAGGAAACCTTTGTCTGCCCATCTTCATCCCCTTTCAATGTTTGTGTATCCTGTTACTTTGATTACAGTGAAGCTTATACGAAGACCGACACCGAGAACGATCCGTGGATTTTCATTCTCCTGTTGGCGGGATGACCTGCATGGGGGATCGTCAGTGACATCAAGTACGACTCTCTATTTGCGGCCCAATCGCGTTTCACGGAACCCGACGGCGAGGGTTGCATCGCTTAGGGAATAGGTCGGCGTACCCCGCGTTTGCAGGTAATTCGGTGCCTTTAGTAAAAGAGGCGCCGGCTGAGGGGAATGCTAAGCTACGAGCCATGCGTGGGGCTACTTTGCACTTCCTTCTGCTTTGGCTTAGAGAGGCGATGGCGTTTACTCCGTGAGGGTGCACGAAACTCAGATGATCCGCCCGATCCACGGTCGCATTCGGCCATTCGACCCGGTCCAAGAAACGAACGAGGTCCAGGCCTCAGACGAGAATCCACCATTGGGCTCGCCTCGTGTCTCTTCGATAGACCAAAAAAGCAGATGGAGTTTGTGCCGCCGAATATTGAGAGTTGGGCGGTATTCACCATCTGCAAGGGCGTAGATCGGAAGAGAACATCGCTGTTCTGGATTACCACCCAGTTTTGAGAGGAATGGTATGATTAATCACGCAGCGAGTTATTCTCCTCCAGCTAACCCCGCGGGGTATATAATGAAGTTGGGTCCCATCGTTGTTCGTGATCGCTCCCGAGATATCAAGCCGGCAAGGCAAGGTCTGTAGGGTCGAGACGGCACCAGCAGCAACCATGAATTCCCCTCTGAGACTTTTTCTCGCGCTCTCTAGTCTGCTGGTCTCAAGCGTCCTGTGCCAGGACAGCTTGGGTCTGAGCAATGGCTATATCACCCTCGCAACCGCAAACTTCAACCTCCAGCTGGTTCGCAACGCTCAGGTCCTCGCCTCCCTCAAGCCTGCCGGCAACAGGTTCAACTTTCTCCCTTTTAACTACCTCTCCAAGCGCGCTCGCAACGGGCAGTACCACTAGGGCGACATCACCTTCCGCTACCGCCAGTCCGGCACCACTACGTGGACCAACGGCGACTCCGCCGCGGCCCGACAGCCGGTGACCGCCGTGACCGCAGGTTCCGGTGTTCTCGCTGCCTCCCGACTCGGCCCCACTCTATCCACCGGGCCGCTCAACATCACCCGCGAATGGCTCGACGTCTCCGGCGACCTCGGTCTCCGATTCACGATCCAGAACTCCGGGTCCGCGGCGGTGGAAATCGGCAGCTTGGGCTTTCCCGCCGAGTTCAACTCCATTTTCACGAACCGACTCGCCGCTGACATGCAACGGCTGTGTTCCCTCTCGGATCCCTACATCGGCATACACGCCGGCCAGATCCGCGTGGCGCCGGTCCGGAGCACCGACGCCGCTCTCGTCGTGACGCCACTCGGCGACACACCCCTAGAGGCATACCGCAACCTCTGAGAGACGAGTTACTCCGACACAGGCTACGGCAGCCAGACCTTTGAAGGCTTTTACGAGTGGCAGACCCTTACCAAGGCATGGGCCGAGAACGAATGGAAGTCCCAAACCCCCTGGAACGCACCCTCCTCCAACACCCTTCAAACAGGCCAGTCTCTGCAGTTCGGCGTCCGCTTCTCCGTCGCCAAGGGCGGCGTGCGCGAGCTGGACGCGACGGCCAGGGGCACCGGAACACCCACCGTGGTCGGCGTCCCCGGCTTTATCGTCCGGCGCGGCGAACCAGCCCAGCTCTTCCTCCAGTCCGACGTCAAGTCCATCGTCTCCGAGCCGTCAGGCGCTCTGACCGCGACGGCCGTCTCGGGGGGGAAATACACCGTCACCCCCTCCGCCGGCGCGTGGGGCCGCGTCCGTCTGACGGTGACTTATGCCGACAACAAGATCCAGACGATCCACTACTACGTCACCAAGCCGTCCACCGAAGCCGTCGCGAACCTCGGCCGGTTCCTGACGACCTTCCAATGGTTCGAGGACACCTCGGACCCCTTCGGGCGCGCCCCGTCGGTGATGACGTACGACTACGAGACGAGGTCCATTGTCACGCAGGAACTCGCGGGCCTGGGTGGCGGGCCTCAGCGACGAGGGCGGCGCGGGCTCGTTCCTCTCCGCCTTCATGAAGCAGGCGATCCAGCCCAACGCGGACGAGGTCGCCAAGCTGGAACAGTTCGTCGACGAGGTCCTCTGGAAGACGATCCAGACGACCGACCTGAGCGTGCGCAAGAGCGTCTTCTTCTACGAGCCCGCCGCGGTCCCCAACTACCGATACAGCGCCAGCATCGACTGGACCAGCTGGGCGAGCTGGAACAGGGCCGCGGCGTACGCGACGGACCGCGCCTACGACTATGTCCACGTCGCCGGCGCGTACTGGTCGCTGTACCGCGTGGCGAGGGCGTACCCCGGGATCGTCAAGGGCCACACGTGGGACTGTGGGATTCCGAAGAAGTGCCTTACCGGAGCGAGATGGCCTGGGACTCTTACTATTGGGCAAAGTGAGTCTTTTTCCAAGAGGAACTATATCATCTCCAGCAGCTGTACTGACTTACTACATCTCAGGTACTTAGGCTACACCGACACAGCAGCCAAGACCGTCAACAGCGTCCTGGGCTTCATGCAAACCCTCCCCCACTGGGGCTGGAACGGCAACGCCCGCCGATACTGGGACAACATGTAAGCATTCTTTCTCCTCGACATTCCCCTCATGACTCAGTCGATCTAACACGATAAAAACCCCAACCCAGCTACGGCGGCAAACTCCGCCGCAACGAGCGCCAGATCCACCACTACGGCTCCGGCCTCAACGCTCTCGTCCTCCTCTCTGCCTTCCGCGCCGCGCCGACGGACACCTAGGCGACTACGGCCCGGGTTTCCTCGGCCTCGCCCTCGGCTCGGGCACCTAAGTCGTCCAAGACGCCGACCTGGGTGGTCTCGTCGCCTTCGGCGGGACGGTGACGTCGTCGTCCTCGGGAAGCACGACGGTGACCACTGTGGCGACCAAGGACGCGGTCAGGAGAAAGGTCTTCATCGGGCCTCTGGGGCTCTTGATCAGCGTGGACGCCGGCATCATCAGTCAAGTGAGCTACGCCGCCGGCACGCGGACCGTGTCGGTGACGTTGGCCCAGCTGGACGGGGGGCCCAAGGCCGCGAGTGTGGTCGTGTGGGCCGAGACGACGACGACGAGCGGGAGCGGGAGCGGGAGCTGGAAGGTTAAGGGTTCGGGGGCTGCGGCGGCCAGGGGGGGATGGCAAGTTCCCCTTTCAACCGCGAACGTGGTGGTTCAGGTCGGGCCTGCTTAGCGCTTGGAGGAAGGGTGAAATTGATCGAACCCTGACTTCGTTGGAACATGTTCTTCTCATGATTTACACATCTAAGCCTGTGTCGGCTCAAGCACTACGCCCCAAGAAGTTCCTTCTCCAACACAACAAAGTACAAATCGTCCCTTAGTGCCGGGCCCCCGACAAGCTGCTCATAGGGAAACGCCTTCGTTTCCCCCGTCCTCCTGTACCCCCTCCTCTCATACCACTTGATGAGCTCCTCGCGGCTCCAGATAACCCACATCTCCATCCTCTCAACACCCCAGTTCTTCCTCGCGTAATCCTCGGCGTACTCCAGCACCCTCCGTCCGATGCCGCCGGCCTGACGCTCGGGGTCGACGGCGAAGAGGCCAAAGTAGGCCGCCTTGCCGTCCTTGCGGCGGAGCACCTCGCAGCAGGAGAGGGGCTGGGAGACGGCGGGCGCGTCTTTGGGGGTGGTGACGGAGTCGGTCGTGGTCACCGTCGGGAGAGGCGCCGAGTCGTGGGTGGTGACCATCAGCACGACGCCGTCGGGGTCGGTGATTTTGGAAGAGAGGCCCTCCGCGTCGATGCGCTGGTCCGCCACGAGGTCCGCTTCCGTGGTCCAGCCCTTGCGCGAGAACTCGCCGCGGTAGGCGGAGCGGATGAGCGGGAGGAGGAGGGGGATGTCGTCCGGGGTTGCGGGGCGGAAGGAGAGGTTTGGTTTGGGCGTTGCGACGGTCATCTTTGTCTGGTGGGGATGGGAAAGTATGAGTTGAGTTGAGTTGTCTGTGAGTGTCTCGACTGAGAGTCGAAACGAATGCCTCTGCGGTGTGCTTCCCTGAGGTGGTTTTGAGTCAGTCTGAGTTGGCGATGATTGGATGTCGGTCATAATCAAGTCGGATTGCAAACTTATGGTTTGGTCAATGAGAAGACACTGGTCAAGTTTTGCGTAAGTGAGCTCAAGTCAATATTTATGAGCGGACTCCATCATCTCATTGAACGGGCCTCTCACCAAGTCCCAAAATTTCTCTAGTGTAGATAGCTCCGAGCTGAATCGCAATTGTACAGGCATTCTCATCAAGTTCCCACAGGCTGTAGACGCACGTATTTCGGCTGCAAAATTTGCTCAAGCGCCCTTCAAGCGGCAGCAACTGCAAAGATGCCGGATTTGCACCGTAAAGTCTGTATAAATCCGCCAAAAGGAAAGTCCCCGGGGGGGCGGGCGGTGGGGGTTGTGGGACTGCTCCGAATCATAGGAAGGGCGTCCTGGAATGACATGCTTGACATGTTTTGACAAGCTGTGTGCCCACACACACACATACACCATGATGCATTCAATTTTGGCTTTTTAGATTTCGTTCTTGGATCATTCTAGTAACTTCAGTCATGCAGGATCTAAAAAGGTGTCAGGAAGACGAGCATTGGCGAATCCGGGAGAAATCCTGGACGGTCGCCGGCGATACTTGCGCCGGGTGGTAAGCGGGCAGAAATGATTGTCGGCTCCCGGATGACGGACACATTTCATCTCAAATTTCCCCGGTCCCGGTCGGGATCGGAGGGCGATCAAATACTTTGCCGGGTATGGGATCAATCTCAATCGAGCCACTCAATGAACTCTGCCGTTGAAACAGCTTCATCCGGGTTGAATGGACAAGTCGTTTCTTTTCAAATTGAAAATCAGACCAATTCAAAAACTACTCGCAAGCTCTACATCAAGGGTATCAATGCAAGCGAACGCTACAACGCAGCGCAACAATGCCATGCCATGCTATGCCAATGCTCACAATCTACTTTTTCGCCTTGGGCTCCAGCACCTTGACGCCCTGCGCGGAATGCCACACGCTGGCGCTGACTTTTCTCGGCATCTTGCGACCTCTCAGTCTCTGATCGATCAACCACATTCCCACGACGAATTCCTGCTTGTTCAGCATCCCGCGACGGCTTCGGTCGACGAGATCCCAGACCTCGGCGAGCTCTTCCGTGGGCAGTCTCGAGCGTCGCCAGATCTCGCGGGCGACCACGTTGACGACGCAGTCTGCGGCGTCCTTGGGAGGTGGCGCGTCGCCTTGGAACGCTGGCGGAGAAAACTGGGCGAGCAGGGTGCCGCGGTTGCTCGCCCATACGGCCTCGTAGCGGCGTCGCTCGCGCAGCGTGATCTCGTCGCGCCAGCGGCGCCGCGCACCTTCTGCGTGGGAATGCTTGTTGCTTGCGCGCTGGTGCTTCTTTTTACGGATTTCATCTTCATCGTCTGATTTTGACGGCGGCTGTCTAAGGGTTTGCCGCAGACGGGGCGATTTGGTGCGGTTGGGAAGGGGAGGCGGTGAGAGGGCCGAGTTACCTGTATTAGATGGCGTCAGGCGGGCTGCAGCAAGGGACCCGGCCATGATCGCGTTGGAAAGGGAGTTCAGAGGCAGACTCGTCGTTGATGATCCGGGGTTTCGGCGGGGTGTGGTTCTGGTGGGCGAGCTATTTGCCGATGACCGACCAGGCGTGCTCAGTGCGGAAGGGGTCTGGCGGGTAGGCGGCCTGGTCGAAGACTGATCCGGCACCGCCGTCTGGCCCGAGGATGCCGACACAAAAGTCTCGTTGGACGAGCTTGTATCGGCGGTCGAAGGTCGAGGAAGGGACTCGGGACCGGCGCGAGGAAGAAACGGTTCCTGGAGAGGGCCGTGGCCATAAACGGATGCCATGCTCTTCTGCTTTATTAGAGTCGGTCCTTCCGGGTCTCTTGACTTCATAACTGTCCCTCGGGGCTGCGGGGGTGTCGGTGGAATTTTGGCTTTGGATGCCGGCCGTCTCGGTTCGGGGGAGATGACTTCTGCTGGCTGAACTCTCCTGTTCGGTGGCGAACTCGGAGGAGCCTGCTTTGCTTGTGGTCGCGACCTTAACCTTGGCGGCTCAGGGGCAGCCGGAGCTTCCTTAGACACTGGCCTCGTCTTATGAGGCTGGTCATTCGGCAACAAACGCGGCGTCGACTGCTTTTTCGTGACTTGAGAAGCAGGTTTCAACCGATCCGTCGGCGCCGTCCTTGTTCGTGACACCTGCTCCAACTGCGTCCTCATGTGCATAGACTTCTTAGCTGGCGATACGGGCAGCTTCGTAGATTTCTGCGGTAGCTTGTTTGCGTGTCCTGGTCCCAAATCTGTCTCTCCTTTCTCGGGGACTGGCGTAGGGGTGATCGGCCGGAGCTTCTTAGGCTTCGTTGCAGGCTTCTTAACCTGCGGAGTGACATCCTCCTCGACCTGCCTCTCCGGCACTGGCGTAGGCGTAATAGGTATCGTCTTAACCTTGGGCTTCGTCTTCGTCTCCGGCGGCGGCGCCGGCTTCTCTTCCGCCATGCCCATCCCCGCCGCCCTCGCTCGCGCGGGACTCATCTCCCTCTCCGGCGTCATCGTCCTGACCGCAGGTCTCGCCTTCCTCACATCGCCCCCGCTCTTCTTCACCGGATCGACGTCCTCACCCCTCTCAAACATACTGATCAGGCGCCCGGCAGCGGGTATCGAGGTCGTATCAGGCATGCCGCCCTCTTCCTCACTGACCTCCTCCAAACTATCACTCCGCCTCCTCCTCGCACTCTCCCGCATCTGCTGCAACTGGTTCATCTGCGCAGGCGTCAGCGCCGACGGACTCGACTGCGGCTGCGGACTCGGCGACGCGCTCCGCGAAGCCGCGAGCGTGGCAGCGATGTAGCTCGGGCTCTTCGGGTCGAGCCTCGTGTGCGGCGACAAGTGCGATGCTGCCGAGGGACTGGACGCCAGAAAGGAGGACAGCCTGTCCCTCATGTCCGCCGTCCCGTCCCTGCCGAAGTTGCTCGTGGCGACGCTCGCGCCCGTGTGCTGCCTCTGTATCGGGCTCGTGCTACGGCTGCGGTCGGTCGTCGCCATCGACGCCGGGGCGAGATTTCGGGGGGCAGCGGCAGCGGCGCCGGTGTAGGAGGAGGTGGGTTTCGGGGGCGGGATGGGTTTCGGCTTCGTCTTGTTGAAGGCGAGGCTGGCGCCCTTTAACGCCGCGGCCGCGTCGGAGGCGCCACCGTTGTGGTGGTGGTGGTGCGTGTTCATCATCATCGCGAACAGCCGCAGATTGGGGTTGCGGTGTTATAATGGAGCTTCTGCATCGGAGGTGTTCGAGGGTGTTTTGTTTATTTTGCAGTATTATTGATGATCATCGTGGGCCCCCTAGGCAACGAGCTTCGATTGACAGCGTTCGAACTATTGACGATTCCTTGAAAGACGTAGTTGTTGGATGAATGGGGGGGGAGAAGGAACGAAAGAAGTCCGCCTGTGCGACTCCGAAGTAGAAGAATGGTAACCACGGAGCTCCTTCCCGGAAGGGGGGAGAGGGGGAGGGGAGAGGAGAGAAAGCGACGAGATGAACGGGTGGCCCGGTGACCCTCCAGCTGACTCTCAGTTGCCGCGAAGATGCGCTGCGCCTCATGTCAAAAGTGGAGGAGGACGAGGAATGTTCCACTCCCTCACAGCGCACCTGTAAGGCTGAGACACTGAGACATTTTGGACTTTGGCAGGCCGCAGAAGGACCAACAAACCCCCTGAGGTCACAGCAGGGGCCGTTGTCGGTGGAGAGAGTTTGTGCATGACGCAGCTTTTTAATGGGGCCCGAATTCGGGGAAGCTCCCGGGAGAGAGACAGTAGCCGCCAGGGGCACACACCACCGAAGATCTCGACATCACCGGCGTCATAGCGGATCTAGATGCCCTGACTAAGGCAAGGTAGAGGGAGGAATGGAACGAACGCCCGGCAGCTTAATAAAGTCCAGACTTGTCTTTCATCCGGCTTATTCGGGAGTACTTGTTTTGGTTATTTGTCCGTCCAATTTAGCTCCCGTCCGCCGCTCTCTTTTTTCTACACTACCTACCTTACATTACTCAGACGGACTCTCATGTCACTTGATCCCATCACACAGACTCGGGACCTTCGGGTTTGGCTTCACTCACACACACATGGCATGACGAAAGGCAGGCAGGACAAGGACAGGTAAGAATACATGATGCAAGCATCACCTTGTTACTAGGTTGAGAAATATCCACTGACCCTCGTTGGCTTGAGAAACAGGAAAAAAAAGGGGAAAAAAGGTCTGGACAGCAAAAGGAAAAGAACAAACAAATAGCAGGAGTCCACTCCGAATCCTCGCCCGGGACTGCCGTTGTTGAGAAAATCATTGACGCAACCAAACTCCAATTGTTTTCCTTCCTCCCTCCCTCCCTGCCCTTACACCTTACACCCTCATATGAGGTATCATCGACACCTTCCTCCCCAGTGGGTATGTCCAACCAGGAGCAGCCTTTGAGGCATCTCTCAGTACACTTAACAAAGACGACGAAAAAAGACATGAACCCGAATGTTTCCTCCAGAACCAATCGTAAAAGGCCCAGTTGCTGTTATGCAGTATGGAAAGAGAAACGAATGCTCTTTTCCTCCGCTCCCTCCATATGCGACCGGGGGGTCCGGGAGAAGTAATAACGACACAAGAAAAGAATCGAATAAGTAACAGTCCGCAGATAGAGACATGGAAGCTTGGGGCGGGTGGTTTGTGTGTGTGTGGGAAGATCCTCGGCGACCTTTTTTTGTTGCTGAAAAGACAATGCGTCGTGAGTCGACTTTGATCGTTCCAGACATGAGGGGCATAATCATCCGACATTATCATCAAGAAGGTGGGGGGAAAAAATCCTTTTGTTCGGAAAACGAGCGTTAACGACAGACGGAGAAGACATTATGATGGCTCATAGTCATGCTTGTTTTCTAGTATCCGTCCTCGTCGGTCCACTCGCTGCCCGAGATGATGCGGTTTCCCTCGGCGTCGGCAAACGCATTCCCAGCATGCGCATGCGTCGGGAAACCTCGTTGTCTCTTTGGGTCGATACTCGAGTATCCCGATTCCGGCTCGAACTTCTTGCCGCTGCGGGCAGCGCGAACCTTGGCGTAGTACGTGTCTGTCGCGTCCTGCTCCGGTTCGCTGGCGTCGTCGTACGTCTCCCAGTTCTCCGAGCCCGTCACGTTGCTAGATCCTGTTGACGAGTTGGAGATCTGACGGGGGGGAGGTGCCTGAGAGTAAGAAGAGGGGTGGTGTCTGATCACAGACGATGTAAAGTCGTATTGAGAGGACCCGTTAGAGTGGTGTGATGATGCGGAGGCGTGGGAGTTGTGGGAAGCGTGCGACGCGTGAGAGGTGTGCGACAACGTCGAGTTCGCTCTCATCAGGCGCGGCTGTTGACAATCGTCGTAGACGTCCTCCAGCTCGACCTGGCGCACAATGCTTCCACCCAGTCCTGCCGACTTGTGCATGTTGTTAGGGGTCTCCAGGTCCATGGCATGGAGATCCCGCATTTTTGGTGGGGGCGCACGCAGGTTAGGGGCTCCTCGTATTGTTGCGTACGCATCGATCCTCGACTCTGGTCTTTGTATCCTCTCAGTTGAGTTGTTGCCGTACTTCAAGTTGGTAAGTGGTGGGCGCGCGATCCTGGACGGGCTTCCGGGCGGCTTCGTGAGGGTACCGTGATTACTGCGGAGGCCCAGTGAGGACTCTGCACGAGGACTGCCGGGAGGCTTGATATGCGCAGAGAGCGGCCTTGCTTGAGATGCGCCGTTCATGTTGTTGGTGCTGCGTTTCGTTGTTGGGGCCGGGCCAACTGGAGTCTTGGCTCCCTGCCGAGTAGGCGGCCTCACAGCAGCAGTGGTGCTATTTGAGCGGCTGTGGCCGACTCTAGGCTTGGTTGCCGACGCCATCTGTCCAGCACCGGGTGTCTTGGATCGAGGTCCAGGGACTGGTCTGTCTTCGGCCTCGAGGACATCCAAGTATCTGTCGCCATGGACCAGGAAAGGACGCCCATATTCGTCTTCGAAGCGCTCCAAGACTTGACGGAGATCCGCAGCAACCTTGGGCAGCTCCTTGGCGATTCTCTTGCGCATCTTCTCTTCTCTGAGAAGCTTGCCGGGGTCGCGTCTCTCGCCCTTTTGTCCGCGCATCATGAGACGAGAAGCATCCTGGCTGGATGCCGCAAGCTCGTCACGCTCGCTGGTGAGCGTCTTGTGCTTGTCAATGAGCGCAAGGGTGGGCGCACGTTGTTCCTTTAGGACCTCCAGTCTGGCAATCTCGCGCTCGTGGGCTTCCAAGAGAGCGTCGCTGTATACGTCGGAAAAGGCGGGCGTGAACTCGAGCATCTCGTCTTCGGAGAGGTAGAGGGAGTCCCAAAGCTCCTGCAGCTTGCATCGGGCATCCTCGACGAAGAGGTGCAGGTTCTGACGCTTGAGCTCGTTCAGGCGCGCCAGCTCGTCCTCGAACTCATTGATCTGGCGGACGCCGCAGCCGCGGTTGCCGTTCAAGAACGCCTTTCTCTCCCCCATGTCCACCTCGAGCTTCTCCCACAATGCCTCCACGGCAGCCCGCAAATCCTTTAGGCGCTTCTCGCGGTTCTTCTTCTCCTCTGACAACTTGTCGCGTTTCTGTTTGAGGCGCCCAATGTCCTCCTCGTGCAAGCCCAGCTGCTCGGGCGCATCCCTGTAATACTTGACGATGGCACCGTCGGTCTGGGCTTGGGGGGTGCCCAGCTCTGCCCAGAGTTGGATGATGTGCTCGCAAAGGGCCTTAACCGTTGCGACGCGGCGTGTGTACTCTTCATAGACCCTCGTAAACTCGTTGTCGAGCTTGTCCACGTACGCGGGCGATAGGTCGAAGTTGGGCGGAATGGACTGGTTCGGGCCAGTCGGGGGCAGGGGGATCTGGACGAAGGTGGGTTCGAGGTGCGACGAGTACGATTCGAGTGCTTCGACAAGTTCTGGCTGGGTGATTAGCATTGTGCCGTGGTGCGTTGTGGCTGCCGGGCCAACTCACTCTTGACCTGTGCGAAGCGCTCCTTGTGCAACCTTGCAATTTGGATGTGCTTGTCCTTGAGGCTCTTCAGGCAGCGAGTGAGGGGGTATGTGATTTTGATGTCGTCGTTCTCGCGGTCGCGGCGGCCGCTGATAGACGCCTCCATCTGGCGAATGTTGTTGATCATGCGCTCTGCCTCCTCGACCATCTCTTCCTTTTCGGCAGTTACAAGGCGGACCTGGTCAGTCAAGGCCTTGGACAGCGCCTCGAAGAGCTGTGGCAGGTGTTAGTAGAGGATCAAATCCAATGGGCCGGATACTGCCATACGTCTGCCTCGCGTGCCTCGCGATCATGGTTAGGTACACCGATTTCGTCAAAAAGGCCATGCAGCTGGCCAATGATGGTGTTGACCTGCTGGGATAGGTAGCTGGTGTCCATGGCGGATCAAGTCGACAAAATAACACCCGAGTAGAAAAAGTGGGAATTATTGTCGACAGGTATCTCGAGTAGAAAATATGGATTACGACGGTTCGTAGAGGTTGAAAAGAGCGGGTGCAGCGCAAAGGCTGGGGGGTCGTTGTTGATGCTATTCACGCGGCGGGGGAACCGGTGCGCTGGCGATTGTTGGGGGGTTTTTTTTTGTGGTTGGATTTGTTTACTTTCTCGAGTGGTCACCGAGAGATTTGCGACTCAGGGTGCATTGTCCGGTCACCAAAAAAAAAAAATTCCAAACGCAAGAACAAAAGAGCGACGTAGAAATCTGCAGTCTCCGTGGTATCTTGTTGTTCCTGGAGAGATGGGTCTGTCAGAGACTGCGATTAGTGTTCCTGTCGTGACGGACGGAGGGCGTGGCAAGGTGGAAAGAGGAGGTGAAAGTGAAAGATCGAGAATGGTTGAAGGTGAGGGTGAGGGTGAGAGTGAGAGTGAGGTGCGAGTGGGTGGCCGGGAACTGTGATGGGCCAGATTTAGCGGGTTCGCCTGTCCGGGCCCGCGTGGTGGACCGTCGCCAGGGGCAACCGACGAACGCAGGGCTATTTCGGTGGTGGGTTTCAGGACGAGCTACCCCGCCATTGGTCGCCCATTGGCGCCTGTCGCTTCGCTGTCAGCTCAGGTCCAGGGATCTTGAGTAAGCCCGGCCACGGGAGGAGGAGGCTGGCACCTCACGAAATGAGTCTTTTCGATTTGTTGTTTATGAGATGAGACCGCCGTCCACATGGCCATATCGTGCTTGATTCAAGTATGAGTTGGCCTTGTGAATAAAGAGACGATAAGACACTTCCGGAAGGAAAAATTAACTTCACTTCTGTACGATCTGCAGACGATCGATAATCGCATGCAAACACTTGGGCAAACAGTCAGTCACCCGCAGTAGCCCGAAAATAAAGCCCGAGTCCGGATGCTGTATTCAGAGTAACTGCAACAAAGGACCCGCGCATCGGTTTGTTTACATTGGCTCAACCCTCGTTGACTGGACTTATGATCCATCCGGGATCGCCTCCAATGGGCACCCACCGTCTGCAAGTCATCCAGCTAGCAAGGTAGAGAGAAAGAGAGAGAGATGCTGCAACTGCAAACACGCATAGGATTCAGTCCTGCAGCACGATGCCGCCCCCACCCCCCGGCTCCCAGCCACCAGCCACCTCTCGATATTATCATTCAAGTCCAAAGGGAATACAGGGTAAGGACTAGTAAGGACGGCGCAAAAGCAGGAAATCGATCTGCTCATCTCGGCTCTTTCCCATCCCATGTTTCCTCCCCCTGTCGAGCCCCGTTTTGCTGTGGGCGCCAGCTCTCAGCGGTGAGATGCAGCTTCTCGTTCACCGTGGTGACGGCGCGGAAACCTTGTCTTTGCCTGCATTGTTGTCGGCGATTCCTTCATTGGCCAGCTTGGTTGCTTTTTCCTCTTTGTGTCTTGATCTTGTTGAGTGATTGTCCAGCTCACGTTTATTGTGTTTCGAGGCTGTTTCCCCCCTCCCTCTCCCTTCCTCATGGAAAGACGAGTAGAAGGATGAATAGAATAAACATCCAATTGTATAACAAAAGAAGGAAGAAAGAAAAGCTGGTCCATGCTTCTTTCCCTGCCCCAGACTCCCGCCGAAAATCTTGGTAACCGACCCCGTCAAAAGCCAGCTTCATCCACGTCTCCGCAGCTTTCGCCCTCTTTTCCGCCCAGCTCAACCCGGCACGGCTTAGGCCGCACGCTAACAGGCTTCTGGCTCGGAATATTTGATAACATGGATACCGATTTCCTGCCACTTGAAATACGTAAGGTAGTCAGTCTGTGCTTGATGAACGACGTCATTGTCGCCCAGTATCTGCCATGAAGACGAGACCTGTTGCCTAGACACGCATTTCTGTTGGACATCGGGAGTGAACTCCGCTACAAATCTATCAGGGGATTCTTCCGATTCAACCTTGGGCCACCCCGGTCTTTGCTGCAGCGACCAAGGTCGCAACACATTGCACGCTTGTCCAGGATCGTATTCGTACGTCAACATCGTACCTAGTGTATTGTGCTGGGTGGAGCAACTCATCACAATGCTGCCAACATGTCCGTTTCTTACAGGCCAAGTTATTATTGTATTGCTTCCAAGTCAAATAAAACTCAGCACACCAAAGCCCTTTCCCCCCCTCGAACGCCGCTGTTTCGTCACACGGGTCAGCAAACAGGATCCCGGGACTGAAATCAGAAGCGGAAGAAGACACCTACGGTATCGTGAACAATGAAGTCATCGTTGCTCAGACACGGATGATTCTCATCTCACGCCCCGACCATTCGGACCTTATTGCATGTCCCGCCCTCGCAAATGACTGGCAGCGTCGATCGCCGCGTCCCCTTCTCCGACAACCTTAAGTTATCGGCCTCCATATCGTCAAACTCCACATCCGGGCTCGGCGCCCCTCCCCCTCCTCCAGGTCCCTTCTTGATTGCGCGGCGCCTCCGAATGTACGCCGCCGTCGCGAGCCCGACCACCACGACCGCCACGCCGATGCCGATTCCCGCCTGGGCGCCGCTGCTCAGCCCGCTGGACGATGGTTCGATTTCGCTCATTTCTTTTTTCTTCTTCTTTTTTTCCCGAACAGCAAGCCACTGACTGCTGCTGAGCCGTGGAGGAGGGGGGGGAAGAAAAGAAACAAAGGGGCGAGCGTGAGAGCGAAGTCAAACGTGAGGTCGTAAGTAACTTTTGAGGTGATACTTCGTTCAGTACGTGTCGCCGGGAACTCTCGTACCTAACCTCCCATCTGACCCTTTCGCGCGGGAAGAGGAAGAACGGTTCGCCCGCAAAATTGCAAACCACCTTCCTCTTCAGGCCACCTCCAACTTGGCATCGTGCCGCACACATAGAATCGCAGAGGCTTTCGGAGAGCCCATCAAGTCATCACCACACCCTGCCAATTTGAGTCCGTGACATCATAAATAAGAACAGGACATGTTCTCAGAGAGAAACGCAGAGATGAGGTAGTGCAAATCAGACGAAAACGCGACCCCGCCCGATTTCCGCCGTCATCACTGGATATCCGCATCCATGGAGGAGGTTAATTACGTTTCACTGGTCGCATCTTCAAGATCCTAGCGACTGATACCCAAAGAAAACAACACAAGAACCAGTCTCACTTTCCCCCCCATTACGATTACGCGGGACAGCAGTCAAGGATTTGATATCTCCACACGTCTAACTTCCTCTGTTCCGCGCAAGCTTTGAGTACTCGTACCCCTCGATATGAGACTGATGGAAACCTCTTATGATCGTCGACGTCGTTGATGGCCACAGTCCACTGGCCGCACATCCGCCAACGCCTTGATCTTGGCAGTCCTAGAACCTCAAAGTTAGCGAAAAGTGGTGCCTTCCAACCAGCACAATTGCTTCCGAAAGATATATCAACGTAAACTTACACAAGCTTCACTTGCCCGTCCGCCATGTCCTCCAGCTCCTTGATCAGGCTCAGGTTGTACTTGCCGGTCACGTAGTCGCGGTTGCCGACAATCACGCGGGCCATGAAGCCGCCCAGAGGCGTGATGCCGTTGCGCTCACCGATGCCCAGGACCGTGACGTCGACGTGGGTTGCGCTGGCTTCTAGGGCCGTGTAGGGGTTGGACAGACGCCACGGGGGAGGTGAGCTCAATCTAGCCCACGCCAAACTCGTCCAGCTTCTTGGCTCTGATCACCGCGTTAGACTTTCGTATTCATTACGTTGGATCGACTAGGAATAGAAGTGACTTGCATCCTGATCTTGGTTTCTCCAAAGTGAGTCAGTACAGCATGCCCCCCACGGTCCGGAGGGAGGAAGGGCATTGACCAAGATCAAGTCCGCCCAAAGACAGACAACTTACCAGTGTCGAAGAAGGCATTTGCAAACTGCTCGCCCTCGCGAAGCGTTGTCTCGATCAGCTAGAACCTTGAAACGTTGCTGCTCAAGAAATCCTCGACGGGTCGGTTGTAGATCGCCCGTTGTTCGGTGGTAGACTTCACCGGGGAGCGACCGTTGCTGTTTTCGATGCCCGCCATCTTATCTTCCGATTCGTCGCTATCCTCAACGTTCAAATTGCGATGCTTCTAAAGGTCTGGGCAGCTTGTGTTGCGCAAATACAATGAGGTGAAAGCAGATTCCGCGAATGGATGACTGATAGAGAGAGAGAGCATTGGTGAGCTGAGCTTTTCGAGGCAAGCCCTTTCATGCATCGAGACGACGATCATTGACTCATTGGAACTGCTCTCGGTAGCAGTTTCCATCGTAATTCAGAGAGTACGAGCATTTCTATCCCCGTCAGTATTGGATCGGACAGGGTTTGGCCGGGGATGCAAGGACGCAAGCCTACGTACGTCCTGGGCACTTCGGAATAGCCCCGGACTCCACAAGCATATCGACGCGGAAATGATGTCCGACGAGTGACTGGATGCAAGGTGAAACAAGATTCCGGACAAAGACTGCAACTCAACTCAAAATGAACGCCCATCTCATTCTTGGCTTTTCTTCTGCTAAAATGCCCTAAATCATGCCCTCAGCGACACAAATTCTATCCAAGTCAAGATTGAAGCCGCCCGCTACAGCTCCTGGCAGTTCCGGTGGATGAAATGCACACCACCAGCATCCGCACTTTGGCCCTTAACAGGTCGAAATAAACATCGAAACAGTAACTAAACATACTTGAATAAAATCAGTTAATATCTGCTGAAGTCTTTGGGACGTGTCTTAGCTGAGGAATAACAATGAGCCGATGAGAAGAAGCTACCCATGTGCACCTAGTGACTTGATTCGCTACTAGGCATTTGGTATCGCCGGCTGGATATTTGCTTGATACTGCCTGCATTTTTGCTGAAAAATCATCGTCCCCGCGTGGGAAACGAAAACATTTCGACTGCGTGACACAACTATTATCAACGGAGCTGCAACGCTAAGAGCATGCGTAAAAGCAGAGTCCGCTGATGTTCTTTTCGACTTTATGCCATGAAAAATATAGAACTTGAATTTCAACGCAAGATAGGATGTGATTCCTAGAAGAAATGTGGTCTTCTCACGTTTACACAGTTCATCTGCAGGGACAAAAAGGCATTGGGCTTAACTCAAAGTTGAGATATAACATGAACCAAGACAAGCCGAGAATGCATTCCTTAAGTTAGGCTTGCTAACTACCCACGGGTACCCATATGGGTAGCACCCAAAACTACCCATAGGTAGTTTGGGTAGGCCCAAACTACCCACGGGTAGTACCCACTTTAATTACCCACGGGTAGTTAAGCCCATGGGTAGTACTACCCATGGGTCAATACTGTGCAGTACTACCCATAGCTAAATACTACTATTATAGCTAAATACTGCTATTATAGCTAAAATATATTATTATTATTATTATTATTATTATTATTATTATTATTATTATTATTATTATTATTATTATTATTATTATTATTATTATTATTATTATTATTATTATTATTATTATTATTATTATTATTATTAT